>MU185281.1:0-14394 GCA_016904865.1 Pissodes strobi | reverse complement strand
TACCTGTGTATAAGTGTTCTCAGTTATGGGGGTTGTGGGATAGAACAACTAGAAGTGGACGTACCTGTGTACTGTCCAGCGACCAATTGAGCGGTTTGAGAGACCCGAAAGTCTGATTAACTCGGCGTTTGCCTGCGTATTTATATGTTACAAAATGCTGATGATTGCATCATTAAGGATTAAAGTCGCTCCCGTCGACCGCTCAAATTGTTTATAATTAACAGTGAATGTTTATATAACATTTTTCAAGTTCAAGTTCAAACTTGCGACAGGGTGATATTTAATTAATGATTTTAATTAGTTCACAATATACAATACACTTACTCTTTTCATATCTCAGGTTTGTATACAAATATGATAGAGGTTTGTTAACAGCCACACCAAGCTCCTCGCCAAGACCGCAAGGTAAAATAAAGTAAAGTCACTTTTAAACAGTTCCAATGTTCCAATAGTGCAAAATCCGGATAATAAGTCCACAGCGAGTAAAGTTCGCAAACGAAGCACGAAGCCATGAATGCAAAAAATACTTTAGCTCCACACACATATGCCATATAAAATATGTGAAGTCACAAACGTACACAAAGCAAATTTGATGATTAATGGCGGAGCCAATCAAAACAATGATCACGCATTATCGCCAGCATTTAAAGATCCTTTACACAAATAGTGCACTATGTAAAAATCGACCCCTCCTATTGGTCGATCCATCTCGTATTACGATATGTCTGCGTGATGCAATCGATTCCTATCAAGAGCTCTTGTGGTGTAGAGGTTTAGATCGTTGGGTCTCACCTGGAAAACGCGGGTTCGAACCCCGTTGCATTTTTAATTTTTTTTTTAAAGATTATGTTTCTAAACAGCTTTTTTTCTTGATTTTGGGTATGTCTTGGGTTAGATTGGGTTAGCACCTGGTTAGTTTCCTATTCTTGAGCCCCCGTAGCGAGCGAAGCGAGCGGAGGGCCATGCGGATCGACCAATGGGAAAGACCGATTTTTATATAGTGCACTATTTGTGTAAAGGATCTTATAATGCTTATCGCTAGTGTCGCTAAAGGCACTGTAGTGGAAATGAACATGCCTTAGAGATTAATACTGATGTAATGGTAGGTCATACAAGTAGGTATTTTTATTACAATACGATAATGGTATAAGTCTTTGGGACAAAGATACTTTTATCTTGAACACAAATAGAGATTGACTTTAATAACGGTATATCATTGGTGCTTGCATTGCTTTTTGACAGGAATTTGATAAGGTACCGAATCATTCTTTATTCAGTACATGTTGGACTAAATTTTATAGCCAAGGTCTACAATGTCGGCTGTAAATTAACACAATATCCTTCTTGAAGGATTCGTCAGAATAAAATACTTTTGGAATATTAGCAAGTGGGCTTCCTTTGTTCGGACTTGTCCATGTCATGATAAAAGTTTGACTTATTACAAATTGTATGGGGGAAAACCTACTTTTATAATATCGGAAACATCCATGTCATCATTAATCAAAATATCGACGAAAACTTCATAAATTTTTAAATATTTTTACTTCAAACTTAAATAGATAATAACAAAATATCCGCAGAAGTAGCTAAAATTTTGGACTTAACCTTAAGCTGAGTTTTGAGCATTTTTGGCAGTGGTGCAAAGGCATTTTTAAGATAAACTCAGCTTTACTGTAAGCTGAGCTTCAGCACTACGGTGCAAATGTGGGTTATCTAAAAGATTAGATTCATTCACGCCACACTAATCTTAATAAGTGGAAAATATTCAGCTATTATATAGCATGTTGAAGACGTTAATGTTTTAGGCATAAAAAAGAGCGGGTTGCACTCCGGGAGTGCGCCGGCAGAAGTGAAACTTCAACATTAACATTGTGCATTTTTGAATATTTTGGAATTGTTAGGGAATAATTTCGTACGAATTGCTTTATTTATTGGTATAAAAGTACTATCATTTATGTGGTAAAATACAATATTCATTTATTGCGCTATCGTACACAAACATTTTTTTCTTCAAACGTCAGTAAATACGTCATTACTCGACTGTGTAGGAGGCCGTGAAGTTTCGTTTTTCCTCCGCCGGAGCTTTACTTTTCACTTTTCCGCCGGCGGAGGTAAAAGTGTTGTCATAGCAACATAGATACAATACAAACAGACAACAAAATAAGCGTCAACAACTCAAGATTTATTAAACTACAATTTGTATTTATCACTCAATTTGTGACTGCATTTCTAAAAATCACTAATTTAGGAACAAATTGGTTATTATTTAATCGAACTGAATAAAATAATTATTGTTGACAGTATCCACTGACAGCTTTATGTTACATTACCATAGCAACAACCTGTGCCTATTCACCGATACCGGTTTAAGCCGCCTTGCGAACCCACTTATCTTTAATAATAATTAGATTTTATTACTATTAAAAAGAGATATTTTTGCATTAATTTGTCGACATTTGAAGAAAAAACAGCATATTTTATTTGGAGGAAAAGTTACTTTTCATGGCTTGCTCTCTATTAGCAGCCTCACTCCGTTCGGCTGTTAAACACGAGCGCGCCATGAAAAGTATCACTTTTCCTCCATATAAAATAATATACTATTTTTCTCCTCCCGTAGGGTCCACGTATGGGGACCCTGTCGAGCTCAGAATTTCGCTCCGACGCACCGTTGCAGAGCTGCGTTACATCGTGGTTTACCTCCGAAAGCTGCTAGAAAACTGGCATATGACCTTGCAGCTTGCAGTAGCAAACCATAAAATGGTCCCTGAAAACTGGCACTGAGATCAATTTGCAGGAAAAGAGTTGTTCACATTATTTATGAAAAGGGATCCAGTAATTTTCTTGCGAGTAGCAGAGGCAACTTTTATAGCTCGAGCCGTAGCATTTAATAAATCTGTAGTCTGTAGTCCACACATTTTATGACGATTTAAGATATATTAATATCCTTCTTTAAATGCAAGCAAAATCTACAGTACGGATGAAACCGCCTTAACCACGGTACAGGAAACAAGTAACATAATGGACAAAACTCACCAATAACTAGCATAATGAAAAGTGCAAACTCATTTAATGGTGATCTTTTCGCAGAATCTTTGACTTCTTTAAAGAGTAAGTTAAGAAATTGTTGTGTGAATGTTACTTATTAGTATATTGTATTATGTTATTTTACAAATGTACGAATGGGCTTGTCACGTGTATTAATAAATAAATAAAATAAATAAATAATAGCACAGAAAGGTCAGAGGCGAGTCCGGCAAGTAACCTCCTCTGGACGAGGCGTCCTCATCACCATATGTGGAATAATTAATGCACTGGGAAATTGCATACCGCCATTTCTAATATTTCCCATAGTTCATTTTAAAGACAATATTATGATTAAGAAGGCTCCTATAGGAACAGTCGTTTCACCTTCATCCTTTGGTTTGATCACGTGCAACACCCTTGAACAATGGATGCACCATTTTATCAAATTCGCCAAGCCTTCATTGGAAGACCCTGTCCTATTAATAATGGATAATCACCTTTTTTTAACTGATTCTGCTCGCAAAAAATTCAGAGTTATTCTTTTTACACTTCCGCCGTATACAAGCCACAAACTGCAATTACTCGATAAGTGTGTGCATGGTCCATTGAAACGCTACTACAATATGATGCATGTAGGCTTGCTCGCGTTCAATTCTGGCAAAAGAATTTCAATATATGTAATTACTGAGTTATTGAGCAATGCCTATCCTTTGGCTCTCAAACAAAAAAAAATGCATTGCTGCTGATAAGAGCACAGGTGTATTTCCAATAAATAAATATGTCTATGGTGACGATGATTATTTGGCCGCCGAAGTAACAAGCAAATAAAAATTTGAGCAGTGCATTGTATCGAAAGAGAGGAAAATAACAACGACCAGTCACACCAAAAGGCCAAGAAATAGTGACACCATCAACTACCAAAAATTTTCCAGAGCAATCACTTTTACCTCTAGTTTCGTGTCTCTAGAAATAGTCCGGCCGTGTTCAAAAGCAAAGAATATTATTCTTTGCCAAAAGTTAACATAGATCAGAATATAAATAAAAAAGGCGGAAGGAAGAAGAAGCGAGCTAAAATTTTGACAAGTACATCAGTTATGGACACGATGGAAGAAGAAATTATGGTCAAAAAAAGGAAAGTTTGAAGAGAAAGAAAAGGAAGAAAAATGTAACAAACAGCGAAAAAGGTACCCTATAATGCAACTTTTGGAGTCTAACAGTGAGGGTGAAAGTAAAATCTGACATCATTATGGCAGGATCGACCTATTCTTCATCCTCGTCTTACTGGGTGTCTCGGTCAACAGCAATATGTCCTGGCATGACCAACGTTGCTAACATCGCAAAATCAGCCTCGCACAAGCTTGGTGCGCTATTTCGCAACAAAAAACTGTATACATCACAACATCTGCTCTTGCTCTACAAAGCGCAGATAAGACCGTGCTTAGAATATTGCTCACACATTTGGGGTGCCGCACCTAAGCATACTCTAAAGCTACTGGATTCCATTCAGAAGAGAGCTGTGCGTTTCGTCGACGACCCGGGATCTGGCTAGTCCGGAACACCGCAGATATGAGTATGTGGCCGAGATATCCCTGTTTTACAGATATTTTGACGGCAGTTGTTCCCAGGCAAGGGCGTATATATAAATGTTTCCAGGGGGGGCAAATTCGGATTGTATTTTCCCATAATTTGTAATGTGCTCTGGATTTAAGTTTTGTTAGTTTATACATTATTTATGTAAATTTCCAGGGGGGGGGGCAAGGCTTGCCCCCCCCTTATATACGCCTTTGTTCCCAGAATTTGACCCGCATTTTTCCGTCCCTAGCAACCCTTGTCAGACAGTCACGATAGACGGCAAGTCGCTTTACAAGGACTCCATTGTCTGGCGCACTGCATCATTGTGGGACTCACTCCCCAGGACATGTTTCCTCTTAATTACAAACTACAACTATTCAAGAACCATGTCAATCAACATCTTCGCACACACCTCTCGTCGAGTGCCATCGGATCTCCCTTTAGTATGTGTGTCCCTGTCTTAAAAAATACCAAACTTACCACATACATCTGATGAAGACTGGGCTGATAATACACTGCGTCCATTTATTATGGAATAGCTAAAAAGTACTCAAACCTTAAACTCTTGTATTCTCATCAATTTTTGATCAATCTATTAAATTTTTTGATTATTAATTAGATTTCCTCTGGAACTACTTAGTACAAAGTGGTTTGGATGATGTCGAAAATATCAAGGCATGTAAAATCATCTCATTTTAAAATTGGTGTTTAAAACGTTCAATGCAAAAACAATTTGATTTTAGTAGGGTGTTGGTTCAGGTTTCTGTTAGGTAGTTCCTATACTAATTACAGTGCAGTGCCGTTCGTGTTACTTAAAAAAAAAATAAGATTTCAAAAATCGTGATATTGCCTATTAATTATGAACTGAAAACTCTTCGTTGCTATAGTGATTTTCCTTACTATATTAGTTAGGTACATACTGAACGAGTTACAGAGCAGTACCACGGCACATATAACAACGTGACAGTACCGTTCGTGTTAATAAAAAAATACAAACATCGTGATGTAGCCAATTATGGATTATGGAATTGGTAATAACAACAAAAATAACAATTTAAAGAATTAAACGAACAATTTAATTGTATGAAAAAAATAATAACGTGTATTTCCCCCACTAGCACTAGCGCACCGATTGGCATACTCAATATTAAATTTAGGATTGGTTGTAAATCGCTTCCTAGCGATTTTCTTTCCAAGGCAACCGATTGTCAATTTGTTAAAGTTATAAATTTATTGACAGCAATAGGTTGCCTTAACCACCTGTACTTTAAACACTTTAACTCTTAAGTAGGTACGTCCATAATTGGCCGCATCACGATTTTTGCATTTTTTTATTAACACGAACGGCACTGTGCTGTAACTGGTACAGTATGTACCTTACTAAGACAGCAAAGGAAAATCACTATATCAGTTCATACTTAGCTAATTGCCAAAATTACTGTTTTTAAAATTTTATTTTTTTTAAGTAACACGGCACTGTAATTAGTACAGCAACTACCTAACAGAAACCTGTAACCAAGACGCTAATAAAATAAAATTTTTATTGCTTTGGGTTTTTTAAATACCAATTTTAAAATGAGATGATTTTACTTTCCTTAATATTTGCGACATCACCCTGTATAAAACAGAGTTAAAATAGGGCAAACCACTTTGTACTAAGTAATCTAAAAGTAAATCTACCTAATAATCAAAAAATGGAATAGATTGATCAAAAATTGATGAAAATACAAGCGTTTCAAATATTATAACTTTTTTAGCTATTCCATAATAAATGGACGTAGTGTATTTCTGAAGAAAATGTTGAATTAAAAGTTGAAATACTTTTAAATCAGTTCTTGAGTGAAGTTTCCGACTAAGAGATGCATTAAGTATTATGTTGGCCAAATCGAAAATATTAATACTAAATTTGATGAATGTAGTGTAAATTTCTTAAGTAAAGCGGGCAATAAATGTTTATTTCCCAATGTTAAAGATGAAGCTAGAGTTACAATAGATGATATTGTTACTATCCTTCAGCCGCCTCTCAATACTGATGGTACCTCCCGACTACAAAGCACTTTCAGATTTAGCATTGATCTTAGTGGCTACATCATAATAATGCTATCGTTCTTATTTTTTATTAAATGTAATGAGGTATGACGATTGTTTCCCACATTATGCGGCCACTCTTTCCCGCTTGTGGGGTACAGTGGCAACAATTTATGTTTTTTTTTTTAAATTTAAATTATGGTTTTGTTTGGCTTTCGCTTTTAATATATAATTTTTGCAAGTAGTAGGAACTCTAATTAATCATACTTGTAAAATGGAAAACAGCAAAAGCATTTCCTGCGCCGAAAAAAAAATAATAATGAAAAATGGCAACTGTGACCCGCTCTCACCACTGAAGACTAGTTCATTCGTTATCAGATTGTCATTTGACCTTGTAGAGTTAAAAAGTACTGTCTCTCTTAGGCTTTTCTGCCTGAAGTTGACGATTATTAAAACAACTGTTAATTAATAACAATTTTTTATTGCATTATTCATATCTTTGGCACAAATCATTTTTACAATAAATATCTGGATATATTCATCAAACAATATAATCGCTTCACATCTAAGTTGACATATTACGTATGTATGTACAAAGTATCCTTCGTATAAGTAAATAAACGTACAGTTGCCAACAAAAGTAATGTCCCAAATCAAAAGTGATTATTTTTGTATCACGCCGCGCAGGGTTGACTCTATACAACGGCCCGCCACTGGAAAAAGGTAGTTAGCGTAAAACAACAGCTCGCAATAATCAATTGCGAACAGTAATTAAACTTCTTAAAATAAACAGTTGTCTGCTTATAAGCTACTTTTGGTAACAATAATATTCTAACTCTCTATGGGTAATAATAAGGAAGCAGTAGGTATATTGTTATTTCACAAGAGACGAAATCGTTTAGTCAAAAAAGCAATGTTTGACAGAAGCGTCTGCTACTTCTGAATTTAGTCCAAAATTTTCCACTGGTAGTGAGCACAAAATTCAGTTAGGGTACAACATTGTTCAATAAGATTAGCAGTTTAATTTTTTTCTCTCTGGAGTTAAATGTTTAAAATTATTTTATGTCTGGTGTCTTTTGCTTTTTACAGCTAAACTGCGGAAAACGATAAGGATCATTAAAGTTTTATCAAACGTCATCAAACTAGGAATTTATCAGACGAGAAACTGTTAGCTGGCCTTCATGAAATAACTGAATATAAAGCGGAACAATCAGATATCAAAGGTGATTCAGATGCCGATGAATTTGTTACCTCTTCTTTTTCACCTACATGATCTTCATTATCTGCTTCTATGAGTCATAAAGAAAACATACAGCAGAAACTTGGTACTTTTATGGATTTTTCGATTCTCACACAAAAGTTTCTTTAAATAACTGAATCACGTAAATAATAATTTTGGAAACCTTATGTTCTGTAGAATAGGTTCGGAAAACGATATCATACTTTTCTTAATATTTATATATAAAAAATCCCTCAAAATTCGCATTAAATTGTGAATTAACTTCAGATAATTCAAATACTGCTTATTTTCAAGGTTCACTGTCAGCTTCCTCTTCTTCTTTATCTATCTTAATAATGCGGTCACTATGAACGTCTCTATCACTTTTTATTAGGTTCTCTATTGTAAAGAGAGTAGAGTTTTTAAGTCTTTTCACTGATTTTGATAGACCTGTTTCATTGTCGCCGGTATGCTGGCCTGTGCTCCGGGTTACAAGTGAAAGCGCTTCTTCCTGCACAAAAAAAATATATTACTTTAAAATTACTTATTTAGGTTTCAGTTAGCTTAGTGGCAAACAGTAACATCTTAATACATTTCGAAACCAGAAAGCTGAAATTTACGCAAAATGCGCATTGTCACACATCAAATGGCACAATGTTTTTAATCCCGATAAAAAGTCGAAGTTATGTAAAAATTCCTGAAAACCTGAAGCCATGTGTGAGTTCCAATCGAGAGGCCCGTTTGCGCCTTGGGCGCCTAAAAAAGTTTTGCTTAAAAAAATCGAAATTATGTAATAATTATTAAAATGATGCCTAACATATCCAGGTATAAGTCAATATTACTAAAAAACAGCGTTGTGGCGTTTAAACATTTTCGTAAAAACTATCGATAATTTCAAGAAAAATATCCAAATTATTACAAAATAAACATTTTAAAGTAAAAGTCAAAACTGTTATAAAATCAGAGCTGTGACCTGTGACCTTTTCATAATTGAAATAACAGAAACTAAAAATTTGAAATTACATATAAATTTTAAGAATAGTCAATATTATTCAAAAATTACTGCTGCATGTGGCATTTTAATGACTTCGTAAAAACTATTTACTATTACTATAAAAAAGTTTTGTGGAGATGCAGGATTTGTCACATATTGCTTCAACTATCGCAGTATTTATCGAAGGCTTGTTGACATTGCTAAGGCTTGTTATTGCAAGAATAGATTTTAAGGCAAAGAGAGATATGGGTCATTGTTAACGAATTGAGGAATAAGCCTAATCGAGGCGATAAAGAGGTTGGCATTGATCCTGAAATTTTTAACAGATTTTATTGTGGTCTTGCAGGAACCTTAACCTAGAATTTAACTTTAACTGAAGATCCTCTTGTTTTTATCTTGGAGATGTTTCTGTTCCGAGGTCTATTTACTTCTACCCTACTCATTTGGATGAGGTTAGGGATGCCTTGGCGAAGATGCAATCTCTGCGGAGGTGCTTTTGACTTTACCCTACAGTGCTCTCTCCTCCCTAGAAACTGCATTTAATAACTCATGGTGTAGCGGAATATTTCGTAAGTGTCTAAAATCTGCTTTAGTAATCCCTATATAGTATAAGGGCGGTGACCTAATCGATCCTTCAAACTTTCGTCCGATTTCTCTTTTGCCAACTCTATCTAAGTTATTTGAGAAGTTGGTTAATCAAAAGGTTTTAAGTTACCTTGAGTCATTTAACATTATCAATTAGGTTTTCAAAGGTCTAAAGAGACTCGTGACAGTCGTGACACAATTTTTGGTTTTCTTGAGAGGGTTTACTGTGGCACAAATAAAAGTGAGGCGGTGGCAGCAGCTTTCTGTGATAATTCTAAGACCTTTGATTGTGTGGATCACAGAATACTGTTGAAGCTTGAACATTATGGCTTTGGCTTAGTTTGATTCCTACCTGCGAGATGGTAGTCAATCAGTTGTCAGATCCGCTGCCCGATCTTCAGCCCTTAGTTTGCACTGTGGGGCTCCCCCAGGGCTCTGTTTTAGTGCCCTTTTTATTCTTATTATATATTAATGATATTGCTCGGATTGGTATTTCTAGACAATTTAAATGTTTTGCAGATGACATTTCGGTTGTATGATACAGTGCAAGTGTTGATGTTCTGAAGGGAAAACTTATATGGTAGGCTTCAGATGTGATATGGAGCGTGAGTATCTGGAAAGCGAGCCCCTTCCAAAGCGGGACTTTTCAAAGTTCCTGGGTGTCTTCGTCGACGCTGACCTTCGATTTGAAAGCCTTATACTGACATTGAGTAAGAAACTTTCATCAAGATGTTTTGAAATTAGAACTGTAAGGAGGGAACTTAGTCAAAATATGGCATGTTTAGTTTATTTTGCATTGTTTGAAAGCCATCTAAGATATGGCATCCCGTTTGGGATTTAGCAGCCAACAGCTTCTGAATATTCTCCTTGTTCTCCAGAAAGGCTGTTCGCTTCATTGCTAATGCCAATCAAAGGGAGTCTTGTAGGCCTAATTTCTCATCTCTAAGATTTTTTGCACTTACGTCTCTCTTTATTTTAGAAGTTCCATCACTGATATTTAAAACTAAACATAATATCCAAGGTCTTTCTCATTAATACAACGTACGTCGAATATTTGATTAGCCGCTTTCCACACTAACCAAAACAATCAAATTAAAGCAGCTGCTACATTTAAACTTTTTAAACGGTCTGTGAATGACTTGTTGAAGAAGAAAGTTTACTATGATCTGAATGAATTCTAGGCAGATGGTATCACTACTTAGTCGTATATGGATTTCAGCCGATGTAATGATTAACAGTGTATTTAGTTTTTACGTCGGCTTTTAGTATTATTTATATGTTATATTAAGTATTTAGATTATACCACGCTTTGCCAATAAGGATTATGTACTTTTGTACAATAAAGTACTTTTGATTTGATTTGTTTTGAAGAACAATGACGATAATATTCGTCATTTCGAAAAAACCTTAGCAATAGTGTTATATATTATATATATATTATATATATATTATATATAAAATATCAATAAAAATATCGAAATTAACAGGAAATTAACGAGCTGCGGCCTTTTTACGTTTGGGTATAGTAATTATGGAAAAGTGTAACAAAATATCGCATACAATAAAAAATCAGCACTGTGGTCTTCTACGTACTGATAATTTAAGGAAAAAGGCAAAGTTTTTCACACTTTCAATAAAAGTCGAAATTATGTTTATTTTCTACAAAACCCTCGAAACAAAGTAAGATTTTTAGAATAACCCAGTTAATAATATTAATTATTATTAAAAGGGCACGCTTTCCGGGAACTCTCTTCCATGCTCTTTATGGCTTGCTCCGATTCTGGAAAACGACATCGGTACTTGCTAGTTATTTTTTTGCAATATTCCTAACTTTACATTTACAAAAACAAGAACTTCATTGTAATTTCTAGACACTCCGAACCGACCAAGAGCGGGGAACAAACGGCTCATGAGATTCGGCTAATTAAAAAACTCGAAAACACAAATAAAAACTTTCATCCTGAGCTGTGCAAAAATGAAGTTTTAACAGCGACGTAAATTCGGTGCGCACTTTACCACCGCTAAAGTTGTTAAATTATTTTTAACAGGAGCTAGTTAAACACGGAGCGTTTTGTTGGAAAGTTTTTTGCATTTTATGCAGAATACAAAGCCTGCCAAGCGTTTATGTCGACGCTAAATAGGCACTTTTTGTAATGGAGTAAGCCAATTTTAACTATTCGAGGCGTTCTTTTTGTTTCGGCCCGGTTATTTCAGAGAAAACACCTTGTCCTGATTTGTTTTCCATGACGTAAACACATTCTGCAGGCTTATACAATGGGCGTTTATTATTTATGAATATAGTCTAAAAATTTGAGGTTTACATTATGCGAGTTGTAAAGAAACAATATGTCAGGATTAATCTTATAGATCAAAATTCCAACAGTGTTCAAATAGAGACAATATCGAAAGTCGAACGGCAGCTGTTCTAACATCTACGAATTTTAATTTTTTTATCGTTTTTCAGATGATATTGGTTTTATTAATATGAATATGTGTTTTTCATTTCTTTTTATTATTATTTTTTAATTATTATTCTTATTATTTTTTAAAAAATTATTAATTTTGCTTTGGAGTAAACAAAAAATAATGGCTTTAATTTTCCGCTTAACATAAAAAACAAAATGAAATATTTTTTTAGAATATAAAAATTTCAAAAGTGACTGAAACTATTTAAAATTACGGCAAAGCAAAATAAATAATTACAAAAAAATTAAAAATAAAAAAAAAATAGAATTAAAAAAAAATAAACACACATATTGATATTAATAAGCCAATATCATCTGAAAACGACAACAAATGAATGATGACCCCTTGAAGACGAAACGTCAGATACCAAACTATATATCACCATTGGATGGAAGTGTAATTCAATTTGAAACTCGTTTTTAAATAAGCCCAGGAAAAAAATAAAACGATTTTTTTATTTTTTTTCCGTTATTCTCCGGAAATACTCGGATTTTTAAAACTTTTTAAACGGCATATTGATAGGCACCTAAATCGCAATTTTGCCCTAATTTGATCGGCACTGTAACTCTTCTGGTTTTCGAGATCCCCATACATAGATTCGAATTCGAGCCATCTTGTACATAATAGAAATGTGCTGTGTTTTAAAACATAATTTAGGGCTCGGAACTGTATTGGATTAATTCAAATATTCGAATATTCGACTATTCTGAATCTAAAACAGAATTATTTGTTAGTTAAAAAAATCGACAATTTTTTTTATTCCAATAAAATACCACACGACTATTCGAATGCTTATATTTTAAAAACTCCGAGCCCTATTTATTCTTGGGTGGTTTGGGTTAATTGGTTAGTTTAGGTGGTTCTCTTAGGTTGGGTTGGATTGTGTTATATTTATACAAATACAAATCCGCACATTAAGAAAATTCTGTTAGTCCAAAATCTCTATATTCAAAATACCAGACCTTTACAAAATCTACAAATCAAAGTTTGAATATCTTCACTTAGCTTTGGCTACTTTGGCCTACTGTGTTTAGTACGAGTAAGTATCAGACAAATACAAATTCCGATAGTATCGAAATCCCGACAAATCAAAGAATACTTATAGATCCAAAATATAAATGAGTGAAAATCTAGTCAAAATTTACATTGGATAGCTTGGGTTAGCCTTGGTTAGTAGTTCATTTTAGCGAACAATACGAGTTGCTTACAATTGTAGTTAGGTATAGCCTGGATTCTAAGATTGGCGTGGTTTTGATGTTGTCGCGTTTTTGATAGTGTCGGTTTTATGACTTATCCGGATTTTGATTGTCCGGATTTGGACACTGATGAGATTTGGGGTTTGTCGATATTTTGAGATTGCCGAGATTTTGAGGTATTCAGAATTTTGAGAGCACTAGAATTTTAATATTTTCGGTATTTTAATTGTTATGTTATTGATTGCCAGAATTGTGCTATTGTCGGAATTGTAACTTCTGGAGATCTTAATTGCCAGTAATTTGATACTGTTGGAATATTGACTCCTTGGGACTTTGATTTTCCGGATGTTGTGGCGTGTTATATTGTCGTAATTTGGCGAATTTTAATAATGTCGGCATTTTAAGACTATCGGAATTTTGATGTAGCCTTAATGACGGACCTGATAATATTGTTGAAAATTCGATTGTCCGAATTTTGACATTGACAATATTTTGTGGAAATTTTGAGATAGTCGGGATTTTCAGAAGATCAGTATTTTGATGTTGTCCCGATTTTGATACTGTTGAGAATTTGAGATGTTGCAAATTTTGAGAATGTCCAAATTTTCAGATTGTTGACGTTCTGCATAGTAACCAAAATTGAGGGTAGTGGGGGGTTCATATTATTGCGATTATGAATTTTCGAGTTAGTTTGATTTTCCAAATATTGTCGGGAATTTAAATTATTGGGATTTTGAGATTGATTTTGATTTGTTGGGAGCTTATTTGCCCATGATTGATATTGTCGGAAGTAATTGCACAAGTGCATCAAAATTACCGATAATTTTGCATGACAGCGTGTTGTCTAAAAACTGCATTAGTTCATTTTCATATTTTGAATTATGAAAATGGCGGAATGCAGTTTTTCTAAGACAACACGCACGAATGCAAAATTATCTGGTTATTTTGATGCACTAGTGTAATTCGGGGGAATATTTCCCGAATAAGGACATGGTTTTGAAAAATACATTTTTATTCTTTTTTAACACAAAAACGTACCTAATCATAACGTTACATATTGAATCCGGTGTTTCACCTTTGAGCACCCATTATCAACGAAATGTTTCTAAAAGAGCTTTTAAATTTCCTAAGGAATTACAATTTTTAAATAATTTATAAAATAAACATTCTGCCAGTTTTTTGCCTCTTAAATACTCCATAAGAAAAATCGGATACGCTTTTTTCAATGTTAGTAGTAAGTGTAAAAATAATTCACGGGTCTTCAGCCAATAAGGTTTATTAAAAGTTGATTTGTTTTGCGTCCAAGCTTT
>MU185280.1:56477-94391 GCA_016904865.1 Pissodes strobi | reverse complement strand
CAAATACAGACCCATTGCGTTTGGGCATATTTTCAGCTAAAATTGTCGTAGAGAACCGATAGAATAGTCAAAAGTGAGATATTTACAATTGCAACAAAGAAAACATCATCTTCTTTATTTTCAAAATTAGACCCATTGACTTGGGCTCATTTTCAGTTTTTCCCATGAAGAAATGACTATTTATATATTTTAAGAAATACACTCATTAACATTTAAAATCAATGGAGCTATAAGTACAAAAATTTGTGAATGTCTTTACCATGCGCTTACATGACCGGCTAGTCTAGATGAATATTTAATGAAATGCGCTGTAGCTTTGCCCTTATAATATTCTAATTGTCTAATGTTTCCAGGTATTTTTTGCATCTCGAAGAGCAGATTAAGATGGCTTGCGACATGATACAAGAAGACTTCAAGCTGGCCGACGGGATTCTCGCAAGAAGCACAATTCTTGCAAGTAAACAGCTTTGGCAAGTATTGAAGAAAAAGAACATAAAAACAACGTTTAAGTGAAGCTACGTTTACAAACACTGTTTTGATGGTGGCAAATTTCTTTCTCCTCTCTCCTTTAACCTGGAAATGTAGAGGATAGAAGGCTGATATATATTCTTTTAGGAGGGCGTTAGTACAAACATGTCCCACTCCCTGGATAAAAAATCTAATTTCGGTCGGAGAACAGCACCAAGAAGTGTATGGGTTGACTAACTGCCTTGTCCAATAATGCTTGCGATTATATTAGACGGTTGCTTAATCATGCAGCGTACATTGGGTAAGTCGATGTATCTTAATATCAACTTAAATTAAACAAAGAGTTTCATGTTTGCTGAACGCACCAACTACTTCTACTAGTTATTACGGATGTTCTAAGCATTATTTTTACCATGGCCACAACCTTGTATATATGACAGGTGAGCCGGCGCTGACTGTTAAACCAAAAGCAGATAGATCTGATCGAGACATCGATTCTACTACTAGGTAAATCAAAAAATGTCAATCACCTGTCAAAACCCTGCCAAACGACAATACTCATATTTTTCAGTTTTTAATAGGTTTGTTCTAGCAGCGATTTCAAACGGTTTCAAACCGTACGGAGTTTGCGCATAGCCATATAAGCGACGTTTATATCGTTATGCGCAAACTCCGGACGGTTTGAAACCGTTTGAAATCGCTGCTAGAACAGACCTAATGTTTTATGATTTGTCATTTGACCTTTTTGATTTGTATGAAAACTGTAAATTCAAAAAATAAAAAAGTGACGGAACTGTCAGAACCTGTCATTTGTTTTAATAAAAAAAGAGATAAATCTGGTTCTTTTTCATTTTAAGGTAGTTTATTTATGATAAAACATAAAAAAGCTTTATACAGGTTACAGATTTTGTTTTTTGGGTTTGATTGGGTATATTATTGGGGTCTAATATTTAGTTATTACAAGTCTCCATTTTGCCTTTTTTAATCAAAAGATTGTGATTATGTTCAGAACAATAATTATTAAGAAGTGTATTTGAAATGCTGCTAAGAAATAGTTTTGAAATAACAATTTTTAAGTGATTTTAACAATTTTCAAAGTGAGTCTAAAGGCTGTTTTCATTTAGATAGTTTAACTTACAGCTCACAAAGGAAAGACTTTTTATTGTAAATATCCAACTCAGGGATCAGTTTTTTTAAATATAATATAATTCATATCAAGTTTATTAAAACAGTATTTGGCAATTTCAAGCAGGTAATTTCATGTTTTCGGAAAACCGAAAACATGAACTTTAGGCCCATTTTTTGCGTTTCCATTATAACCTTTTTGAGGCATAATTACACTAAGGTTCGAAACCGAAAGAAACACATACAATTAAACACAAACAAGTTTCCCATTTGGTAACCAAATCTGGGCAGACGCTGTATATACTCATAAACTGTAGGACGCCGGTAGGCAATAGACTTACCCTTCTAGGTCAAAATGGGTGAAATTCAAAGTGATCTTATACTGAGGCTGCGCCACTATCTCCCAAACGCAATTTTTATTGAACGGATAAAAATCGGGGAAAGATGGTGAAGTGATTGTGCCATTCGCTACGTCGAAAACGCCTCCGCATGCATCTAAAACCCGATTAAACGTTCAATACAATAAATATTTAAATTGACACATTACAAAACTTACCTTCACAATTCTTGCCGTCAGAATGCAACTCGTATCCAATTCTACAAGCGCAGACGTAACTTCCAAGCGTGTTGATGCATAATTGGTCACAACCATGGTTTATCTTCGAACATTCGTCGTATTCTTTCATAATGATAGCCGAGAAACCTCCTTTCTGCACGGAACCATCCGAGACGAACTTGACGAGCATGTGATTCAACTTTGATATGACGTCGGAGGGTACCTTGTGTCCGCAATAAACTGCAGAATAATGATTTAAGATTAATAGTATCGTGTTGTGTTTATTTACTTTGAAAGTTAAATTCGGAGATAAAGCTAAAATTCTGAATTACATCCTTCTTACCTTTTATAATAGGAGATTCCAAAGTAATACCGTTCCGGATTTCTACATAGTCATACACGCAGTTATCGTGGTTTTCTACCTCGAAACTTTGGAATTTCAGAGCGACTTGGTAATTTTCCGGCACGGTTATTCGCCAGATACATTCCTTATTTGGTTGGTATTCCTCCGGATAGTTTGGAGATTCCAAATGTCCCTCTGAATCGATATAGTAATCTCCTCCACACACAGCTAAAAATAAGACACTTCAATTATTGGCTTTTTATCGAAATATTCCAATATTCAGGCTGATTTTTGTCATTTCTTAATGTTCTTACCTTCATAATTTGCTGTGAAACCCCTATGGCCTTTTGGCCTTTTTGCTACATACGTTACTAGCATTCGACTGCCAGTGGACGTTATCGATGGTACCTGACCGGTGCCACAAAACACGCCTAGTACCGTAGATTTGTGCCAATATCCATCTCTAACCTGTAAATGTCTATATTTTAAACAGTTGGTGCCACCGAATTCTAAAATCTGGTCAGCAAAACAACCCTATTTTACATAATAATAATAATTTTTCAATATACCTCTACATAATCTTCGTTGCAATCAGGCGATTTGCCTATATCGAGACCAGTTATATTTAACACTATTTTTTCCCCGTGAGTCGCAGTGATCCTCCATTCACATCTAATACCTTCCTCTGGAATTTTATCGCTGTGGTAGTGAGGTGGCGAAAATATTGCTGCGTTTTGCTGGTAAGTTCTGCCGCATTCTACAAAACATAGGATGGATAGATTTAAAAAATATATTAAAATATATTTACTAATTAACCTGATAGCGTAGATGACGAAAAAATTATTAGTGTTTCTCTATTTGACCCGGATTTTGTTGCGCGCGCCTCGTAGCATTGTTAGCATTAACATAGTACACGTGTATGTTGTGTTGCCTGTACACTTGCAGTAAATAAGAGCTATTACCAGGATCGCTCAACGAATTATATATCAATATTTACTTTAAGAGCTCGGCACGGAGGAAAGAAATGATCTTGTGTCCTGTTCACTATATTTAATAATTAATATATACAGGGTGTCCTGCTTGTTTGTTTGCACCAGTATAGGCGAGTAAAGAGATACAAGAAATGTTATGCTGGGAAAATAAAATTTCAATATTATTTCATGGAAAAGCTTTATACTTTTTTCAGCTTCGCGATCTTCATCTGTTTCATGCGATATAAAATAGGCTTTTTTATAGAATAGTTTAAGCAAAATTTGAATTTCGTATATGTTATGAAGCTAGTAGCGTCACATCTGTTAACTTCAAATTTGATATTTCCTCGAAAAGACTTTTCAGATGATTTTATATCCGTTACTAAGTATTCTTTGCGTAAGTATTAATTAACTCGAGTTTAGGAAAGTTTAGATCGGAATAGCCGCCAGCTGGCAACAGTGTTGGATGATGTGTTTATTTTGTGACTAAAAATGTGGGTTCTTTTGGCGAAATTACAAAAAAAATAATAAAAATAATTAGTTCAAATGTTATAGCATAACTGTGGGTGAAGGCAGGTTCGAAAGTGAGGAAATTGTGCACCAAATACCTGGTGTATTCATGGTATTTGGTCGCCAAGGTGAGCGGTGTCGCCAGTATGCCTGAAATAGACATATGCAATATCTGTCGTAAAAGTCCTTGATAACCAGGATGGCTTGATGTGCGAAAAGTGTTATATAAACACAGGGTGTGTATCGATATGACACAAAGGACCTATCAGCAAATAACCAAGTCTTCACAGCCCTGGGACTGTCAAGCTTGCAAAAGCGATGGCAACAAAAATAAACAAAAACCAAAAACCTATACATTGGAAGACGTAATGGCTAAACTGGAAGAAATTGATAAGAAATATGATCTTCTTTTGGCGAAGTATAATGAGCAGTTAGACATAATGAAAAATTGCAGAACGAAATGGCTAGGATTAAGGCACAATTTAATAAACAGGAACAACTCAGCCTAAAGAATAACATAATCATACAAGGGGTTCCATATAAACAATCCGAAAATGTAACTGAAATTGTAATGAAAATTGCAGAAAATCTGGATGTACGAGTTGAGAAAAAATTTACAGCCTACAGGGTAGGAAATCCTTCAGATGATGGAAAGGGCAATAAAAACAAAGAATCTAAGCCAATAAAGGTTGTGTTTGAGAGCGAAGAGGTAAAATTAGGGTTACTTAAATCAAAGAAGAAATTTAACCTCAACAGTAGTGATCTAGGTTTTAGTGGAAGTAATCATAAAGTATATATAAATCATGATCAAACTAGAACCAATTTAGAATTATACAAAGCAGCAATTGGCTTCAAAAAAAATGGATTATAAGTTCTTGTGGGTCAGCAATAGAAATGTTCTACTAAGAAAGTGATTTTTTAAACTATTTTGAATCTATACTTACTAAGCATCCAAAAAAGCATATAATTGTAGGTGACTTTAATTTAGATTTGTTAGACGGCAAGGCCATTAATATAATTAATTATAAGAATTTAAAACGCTAAATAATTTTAAAATAATAAATTCTGTCACAGAAGAAAATGCCACTAGGATAACAGAGTATTCAAGAACGATTATCGATCACGTTATAACGGAGTTAAATATTGCCTGTAGTTCGGTTTATATTAAACATAATACTCTCTCGGATCATCAGCTAATAAATTTTAATATAACCGAAAATATAAAGTGCTATAAACCAAAAACATTCTTTGAAATAAAAAAACTTGACTATAAAAAATTTCAAAATATGGTTCGACAAGAAATTGTCAACAAAAATATTCATTCGTTCCAAATCCTCATTGATCTAATTAAAACATGTAAAAATAAATGGGAAACTACCAAATCAATTAAGATTCGGGAAAACAATTATTGGGTTCACGAGGAGCTGCTCAAACTGATTAAAGAGAGGGACAATTTATATAAAAAGTTAAAATATCAAAATAACCAAAATCTGAAAGTGGACTTTAAATCTTTGAAAAATAGAATTAACAATAAGATTAAAACCTTAAAAAATAAATATTTTAGAAATAAATGGGAACAAGCAGGTGTCAATGTAAGAAAGCAATGGAAATTCATAAATGGTTTTTTTAAAGAAAAAAAGGATGAAACAGTTATTCATAATTTAGAAACAGAAAATGGAAATTTAACTAATTTAAATGATATTCTTAATTACATAAACACTCATTTTGCGGAAGTAGGGAAAACTATTGTGAAAGATTTAAATGATGAACTACGTGTACAAAAGCTAGGCTGCCGCGCTAAATTTGAAGATATAATTAGTGATAATACAGTGGCTATAGATTTAACTAACGAACAAGAAATTAGCGAAATCATATATGAATTGGAACGGAACTCTACTCCAGGACACGACAAAATTACAGTTATAGATATATTAAATCTTAAGGGGGATGTCCTACCAATTTTAATGTAATTATATAATACTTTAGATATCTTATTTAATAACTTTCACTATGGGATATTTAAATTTTATTAATTTTTTGACCAAAACTACTGCCATCTTGTCTTATCACCGCTCATCGTCATTATGGGCCTCGTTTTCTGCTATCAAACTTTTACGGTACAAAATTTAAAACAGTGAAACTATATGTGTCTGTCGGAATTAATAACGCCCAGTTTATCCTGATAATATATCCATAATCCGTAAATTACATATTACAATTCAAGCTAAACATCGGTTTTAGTGATATGATCAATAGTTATTGAGCGCGCCTCGTAGCATCATTAGCATTGGAATAGTGCGCGTGTATGTTATGTTGCCTACACACTAATGGTAAATAAGAGCTATTACGAGAAGGGCTCAACAAATTATACATTGATCGTTGCTTAAAGTGCGCTTCGGAAAGAAATGAGCTTGTATTCTGTCCACTGTATTTATTAACTAATATATACAAGGTGTCCCATGTTTGATCGCACTAGTACAAGCGATGAAGAGACTGAAAAAGATACAAGAGAAGGACTGATTATCTATAAATCTTAATGTAATTTTTTATCCAACACATGTCAGTTTTAAGTATCATTATTCATCTCATTTTAGACAACTAAACTATCAAATAACTCACGCTCTTTTTTTAAGTACCTACTATTTATTTTCAATATTATTACAGGTATTTA
This sequence comes from Pissodes strobi, assembly GCA_016904865.1. Classification (NCBI taxonomy): domain Eukaryota; kingdom Metazoa; phylum Arthropoda; class Insecta; order Coleoptera; family Curculionidae; genus Pissodes; species Pissodes strobi. The sequence continues at coordinate 87,747 of MU185280.1, read as the reverse complement.
AATTAACATTAATATTAAATGAAACAGTTGTTGTTTTGGATGAACTGGATATTGTCATATTTTCCATGTCTCCATTGGAAATCGAGGGCATTTGTTCCACCTGGCCGTTGTTTGATATTTTGCTGATCCCTTGAATTTTCTCCGCAATTTTAATTTTGTTTTGAATGGATTCCTCGCTGTAACCCAAGTAACAAAACAAGCTTTAATATGGTTTTCAAGAGGTTGTTATAGCCAAATGAATAAGACTCACTTAAAACCTTCTACTCTAGACCTCTTGAAGGTAAGATAAAGGCTCTCTTACAGCCAGAGGGCCCACTCCTATGAAGGTCTCAAGACCAAATCTTAAAGCTTGTTTAAAACCAACTTGCATTGAAATCGATTCTCTTATCATTGCCTTCAAGGCAATCATAAAACTTTTAGCAAGTGTCTTTTAAAACCATAGAATTGAGTTTAAGAACTCTTAGATTTATAACATCTTTAGATAAAATTATCATAACCTGTAAACCAGTTACATCACACAATTGTCCGTTATGTGATGTCGTCTAGTCGGTGATGCATTCCAAACATAGAGGAAATGCAATACCAAAATCTGGTAAATTCGCCGAAATAGGAGACAACGCAGTCGACTTTTTCGATGAAATATGGCAATATACCTTCTAAAAATTAAAGCGCCTTAAATGTACTACTTTTTTAAATAATTAAATTATTATTGACTAATTCTAAACAAGGTTTAATTATTATAAACAAACTTAAAAATGTTTGCTTGTATTCTTATATTGTATTAATATTAAAATCCTCGTATTTTTTAAGGTAGGAACTGCGAAATTTTGATAAAATTATTGAATAATATTACCTCCCTAAAATATTTCCAATATGGAGGCTTGTGCTGTTTGGAAAAATATGGCTTCTTATCATTTAAAACCTCAAGGTTTCTTAGAAAGAAGGCATAAATCCTATTGTCCTAGTGTCATAACCTTTCATTTACTGTAATTAATCTGTTTACTCCTAACTGTTCCTTAGAGTAAAGCTTCTCAGTCTTGACTAAGGTTGCTCGACCTGCTCATAAAACTACTTCGCTTTATAACGGTGTCGCATAAGTCTTCTAGCGCTGCGATCAAGTTTTCCGCACCCAATTAGATCACCATAACCTCAAATTTTGTCCAGTTTTATGTTGATCTACATTTTCATTTATTATCTTTAAAGATTGCAACTTTACTTTTTTTTTGAAATTACCATTTCTTGTAACTTGTAAGTATTTATGTGAAATATTTTCCATTTTTAAGGGAATTATATTGAACACCGCTACTGAATCACGACAGATAGTCAGAATGACAAGATGGTCGCTTTAAAAGAGCTCTAGGCGGTAGGAATTAAAGTAATGGTTTAAGAAAGCAACAGAAAAGTCCAATAGGATTTTGTAAAGATTATATGGCCTTAATGAAGCAATATATTATCCCAGTAGTCCTAATACAGTCTTTTAAGTAGCCAATCTAAGGCTTGAGCTTTATTGCTATCTTATATAAAACTACAAGTTTTATGAAGTGCTTAAAGAATATGTTTTAAGTCCAACTTAAAACTATAGTCTTAAGACAGATTATTTTAAAACTAAACATACCTTAAACCCTCCAGAAGATCAACAAAGTTTAAGATTGATGACACAAAATCCTTGTTAAAACTAACACAAGAGTAACCGGTCTCAACTCCATGGACACTTAATATTATTGCTGCCAAGGCTGCTTTAAAACTTATTTTTAAGAATAAATGGACTTTAAGAACTGGTAGCATGTTTGAAGGTGTTAATAAAACCCTAGTACTTCTACCGACCATTTTAAAACCATTTTAAAGCTGATATAAATCTAACTAGCATTTAAATTGTTACTTGGGATGGTAATGGGAAAAACTTTCGAAGAGCACCTACAAAACCTGCATAAAGTTTTTACTAGAATCAAGAATGCTCAGCTCTTACTGAATCCAAAGAAATGTTTTCTTTTCAACAAAAAGTTGAATTTCTCGGGCATGTCGTGTCATCAGAGGGAATCTGAACCGACCGACGAAAGATTACAGCAAACAGCAATCAAAGACTGGCCTCGTCCTCGTGACAAATACGAACTGCGGAGCTTCCTTGGATTATGTACTTATTATAGAAGATTTGTCGAAGGATTTGCAAATATAGCTGCACCTCTACACAAGCTCAGTGAAGAACGAGAAAATTATAACTGGAATCATAACTGTGATTCTGCGTTCAGGAAATTAAAAGCGGCTCTATGTTCTAGTCCAATATTGGGATATCCGGAACAAAAGGGTAAATTTGTATTGGACATAGACGCAAGCAACACCGGCATCGGGGCGGTTTTATCGCAAGTACAAGCAGGAGAAGAATGAGTTATCGAATACTACAGTCGAACACTTTCGAAACCTGAACGTAACTACTGTGTAACCCGAAAAGAGTTTTTGGCAATAGTACGTTCTGTTGAGCATTTCCATCAATATCTGTATGGACAAGAATTCCTCATAAGGACTAATCATGGTTTTTGGATATTAAACAGCCTGAAGGACAGGTAGCCAGATGGCTTAAAAAGTTACAGCAATATAACTTTAAGGTTAAGCACAGGGCAGGGAGATTGCATAATAATGCAGATGCTTTATCCAGAAGACCATGCGAGGATAATTGTAAACATTGCCAAAGAATAGATCAACGAGAAGGAATTACTCACATTAGGCAAATAAAGTTTGAGGTTGATTTTGTAAGCCACATCAGTTTCGTTTTAAAATTAATAAAGCAATATTTGAAATTGCGAATCTTTTAAGGGAGCACACAATTGAAAGGGAGCATTTTAATAGTGGCTAAATTTATTCACTTATTTTTTTTAATATGACCTCGTATCTACAGCACCAAACAATCAGTCGTTACACATTAAAAGAAAATGACACTGGTATTATTATTTAGACACTGGGAAATTTTTTCCAGTGTATCAACTTTCCTAGAATATTATATTTTACTAGCCAGACAAACAATTATGGATTAATAAAATAAATTCAATTAGCAATGATCTTTTCCGCAGTGAATTAACTAAATAAAATACGGAGTATGCTAGCACTAATTATTTTAATGGGATACTCATTTAATTATATCGAATACATACAGTAATAAATGTTTCCCAATATACAGGCACTCTACGACTCATGATTTAAAATTAAACTTACTATCTAACGCTAGCACTGAATTGTTTCACTGAAATACTCATGAAATTCTTGCAGACAGACAACGATAAATGTTTTCAAATATACAAGCACTCTACATATTATGATTTAAAACTAAACTTACTGTCTAACGCTTATGTTAACCCGTAACCTGCCATCGTAGCCGCCCTTCCTCCTGTTTGACCATCTTCTCTCTCGACGGATGACGAATTTCAACCACGTTTCTTTACTTTACTTTTCGAACCGACGACATGAATTTACTTAATTACTTAGTTATTTCCACGAGCCTTTAAACTTTGAGGCACTAATTTCGGTTTGGTCAATACTGTGACCATAGTAACAGACTTGAAAAATCAAAGTTATATTATAAATTTCTGGCGCCCCAATCGGGCATTAGGACCCACGACAAATGGATATTCAGTTAAGACTGAATTTTTTCCGTTAATTTCACGCTTTTATAGCAGCTTTTTGACGCGTTTCTTCCCCAGAAAAATCCAGAATCTTTACACCTACACGAAATTCACATGTGAGGATACGCAATTGCCCCACTATTCGAGTTATAACTGGTTTTACATTCCCATCTCCCAAAGAATTCGAAATTTTTCCATGTCAAGCTTTGGCTTAAGTTCACACGTGTGTTCAAAGTCCAAGCGATATTAGAGCCTTAAAAGGTCATGACTTTTTCTTTCATCTTAATTCGCTGGATTTGGAGATTAGAATCGCCTCTGACCAATGGCTTTCTTTTTAGAACAAAGTTTGGGGAACCTGCGTATGGGTTGTTTGACTGCAGATGATCCTTTCTCTAGTTCATCTTGTGTCGCGTTCTACTGCAGTCGAAAACAAAAGTATAAGTCAACTCCGATTTAAATTGGTTCTCCAATCTTGTGAAGTTATATAACATGCCGTTTATTGTAAGATATTCCAATGGTAAGTGATTCTTATTTTTAATTGAACGGCGTTAGGTGCTTTTGTTGTACACTTCTATTAGCTAAAATGATTAACCCTTTGTCGCGGTTCTGCCATTACTTCGTGAAAGTTAAACTTCAATTTGTTTTTAATTCTTGTTAATAAAATAAACTTATTATTTTATTTGAACCTTTTCTCCCCTAATTTTTTATTATTATTTAAACAAATTGTTGAAACAATTCTTAAAATAAATCAGGTGCCAGGCCTGAGCGTCACACTAACCTATAGAACTAGCCCTGTCGCGTCCACGTATCTCGATTCCCTGGTCGAGAATATTATAGAGTGGCCTCGCTTCTTCGAGAGTATTCGTGATAGATTTGTATAGATTTTATATAAATACCGGATAGCGGTGAGTTGCAGTTAGTTGGGTCATTGAGTGTTGAATTGTAAAGAGCTATTAGTTGTAAAGTTATAAGAGTAGTTTAGTGTGCCTAATTGTATACAGTGATTAAGAATAAAGAGAGTATTAGTTTGAAATAGTAAAAGTTAGCAATATATATCTATATCCCAAAGAAGGGGGAGGAGTTATTAAACGATCTATTCATCTAGTTCTCATAAAATTGTGGAGAAATCAAGATTTATTATTGTTACGGGTGCTCTTCTTTGACATGTGTCCAAACTATATGATATCTCCGATATTTTTCTTACAATAAAACGTCCAACGACTTCTACTTATTTATGTGTTTATTTAATAATAATATATAGATCCCAACGAATATTACACTGCCCCTGGGCTAAGTTAGGAAGCAGCCTGAACATCAACTGAAGTCGAATATTTACTTGATTGAAGTTCTCATACAATTGTGTTGTGTTAAAATTCGAATCTACTTAAAAGTCAAGATTTATTATTGATAATAATAATAATAATAATAATAATGCTTCTTTATTTCAAATGATCCAATAATTATACTACCTATAACAAAAGGATAAAGTGAAATGGCATCGACCAATTCACTTTCAACACATATTCTGCAGAGTATTACAATAATTATAGTAATCATCCAGTGTGTAGGGTTTTAACTTTATTAGCATTTTTCTGATAATATTCTTATATCTACCTACGCTATTTAACAATTTAATACTATTTGGCAACTTATTATATAGTCTGATACACATGTAGTATGGACCTTGTTCTGTTAATGTCAACCTGTGTCTTGGGTAAAACAACTCAGGCGTTCTTGTTTCGTAATTATATGCAGTTCGATTTTCAAAATTGTCCCTGTGTTTAAACATAAATAACAAACACTACAAAATATACAATCCATACACGGTCATTATGTACATGTTCTGGAAAACACCTCGACAGGAATCTTTGAATCTCATTTTCTTTATTGATCTTATCATTCTTTTCTGGATGACAAACAATGATCGAATGTTGGAGTTAGAGCCCCATCTAAGGATGGATTCGAGGTTTGCATGATAGACTATTTTAAGTGTTTCAAAATTCAAATAATTAGCCAACACCTTGATACCATATCCAACGCCCGCCAGTTTTTTACATGTGCTGTCTATGTGATCACTCCAATCTAGAAACTCATCTATATGGATACCCAAAAATTTTGCACATGTAAATGGTTTTATATTACTATTTTTTATTGTGATGTATTCTGGAGGGTTGGCTTTAGTTTGTTTGGTTCGGAACAATATGATGTTGGTCTTTGAGTCATTGATAATTAGCTTATTCATGCTAAACCAGTAATCCGCATCAAAAAAGCTTCTTTCTGTGTTTGATATAATTTCTGGTCCGCTCTTCCCTGGGACCAAAAGAGTCATTTATATAATTTATCAATAAGACCGGACCAACAATGGGCTATTCTCGTGTTGCAAACTTTGATATCAGATTTGATAATTCCATCTTCGTTGTTAACAATAACCTGTTGTTGCCTATTTGAGAGGTATAATCTTATCTAGTTGCCTAAAGGTATTGTTGAATCGTTAGCGGTGTCGTCGTCTTATGCCCAGGCCCTTAAGAACGACAACAAAGTCCTGGTTGATAAGCAGAAGTGTCCAGAAAAAGATGTTGGGCAAGTCAAAGAGAACTTGAGGAAAAAAGTGAACCCTACCGATATGGGTGCCGGATTATCACTAGGATGGCCCACCAAAAACGCAGGAATTATCCTGTAGGGATGAAAAGGATCTGTCAGATTCAAAAGAAAATGGAGGAAAATTATACTGTTGATATTCCAAAAATATTGGCGCATAGGATCAAAGTAGTGGGTATAAGTGAGTCAGAGTACAACCTACCAGATAATGAAATTATATTGAAAATCGAGGGCCAAAATAATCTTCAAAATACCCCTAATAGAAAAATTAAAATAATAAGGAAAACTAAAGTTGTAAACAGCAAGTTTACTATGGTACTTGAAGTGGATGCCAGTACTTATAGTGTTTTTATTGAAAGGGAGAGAATCAATATAGGTTGGAATCGTTGTGTAGTATTTAATGATTATGGCATAAAAAGGTGTTTTAGGTGCTGTCAGTATGGCCATATTGTTAACGATTGCAAGAAAAATAAAGTGTGTGGAAAGTGCAGTGGAAATCACGATTTTAAGGAGTGTAATGTCAATAGTGTTAAGTGTGCAAATTGTGTTATGTCAAATCAAAAATATGGTCTCAATTTGGATGTCAGTCATGTCACTTGGGACTTAAACAAATGTGAATCTTACAAGAGAATTGAGGGCATACAAAGGTGTAAGTACATTAAATAGCAATTAGACATTAATAATGTTCATAACTGTAGCATTGTTTATTTTAATTGTCAAGGTTTTCTAAATAACAAAGATAACATTATTTTTTATTACGCATGCATCATAATCAACGATTATCGCACGCTGCAGCGTGCATAAAATGATGTTTATGATGCGCCTACTTTTTTAAAGGTTGCTATAGAAACATTTGATCATGTCAAATGTGACAGATTAATATATTCGTCATTATATCCCTTAAGTTTAATATTTAAAACATTTTTGAGATTATGATGCATTCGTAATAAAAAATAGCGTATGATATACGTGTATAAGATGCCTTTAAAGCCCTTGCGACTTACAAAACACTCCGCTGCGCGTCGTGTTTTGAAATATGTCGCGCGTGCTTTAAAGGCCCTCTTATACACTTATATCATAATATACTATTATTAATAAATGACTGGAGACCCAAAATAATATTTTTGAGTGAGACACATGTATCGTCTGAAATTGAATTATGTGAATTGAATGTTGAGGGGTATAAGTTAGAGCAACGCACTACCAACAACAACAGAACCGGGGGGGTAATAGTATTAATAAGGATTTTAACTGTTAAATGTGTTGAAAATTATGTGTGGTTATTGTCTCTTGAAATGTTATTGTCTAATTTGAAATTTCTGTGTTTAGTTTTATATCATCCGCCTCAGAAAGATGATGCTAAATTTATTAACTTCTTCAATGAATATTTGGATCAAATGGTATAAATGTTATTGTGGGCGATTTTAATTTCGATTTATTAAAAAACTCTTTTTATGGCAACAAAATTTCTAACGTTATATATACAAGTGGATTTTATCAAATACTAAAAACTCCTATCAGGATAGTCTACAGAAGCCAAACATTAATTGATTACATCGTAACTAATAATAAAGATATTGAATATAAAGTCCACCTTACACCTAAAATAAGTGACCATTCAATTCTGTCAATTACACTCCCTCAGTAAAAGATACAAAATAATAAACTGGTTAGCTTTCAGAGGTCCTTTAGAAATTATGATTCAAATAAATTACAACAAAAATTGTCTAATGTTGTTTGGAACAATGATATTTCTGATGTAAACACTTTAGCCACTTCTTTTACTAGAGACATAGAAAATATTATTAACAATAGATATGTGTCCCAGAGTTAAGATAGATCAAAATTAAAAATATCTAGACAAAAAATGGGTTAGTGATGAGATTAGAGAAATGATGCAGGAAAGGGATTTATTATATAAAAGGGCTGTTATGAATGGAAGTGAAAATAGTTGGCAAGAATACAAAACGAAAAGAAATATCATTGTCAATAAAATAGGAACGGAAAAAGAGAAATTCTATGCAGAAACAATAGATTTAAATAAAAGCAACCCAAAAGAATTGTGGAAAAACCTTAAAACTCTCTTACCGGGAAAAAAAGCTAGTTTTGCCAGATGAAATCAAGTTCGAAACAGAAATAATCACACAAGAGGCAGACATAGCTGATAGATTTAATAAATATTTTGTATATAGCATTGTTAGTATAATAAGGGATATATCACATCCACAAAATGTTATGCCCTTTGATATAGGAACCACAGTGTATAACGGCATATTTAATAATTTTTAAAAATTAACAATGAGTAAAATGAAAGAAATAATAAAAAGCCTTAAAAATGTGGGTCGGGGTGAAAGTGGCATCTCAAAACAGGTCCTTTGTGATGTTGTCTATGCCGTTGGTAATCGCTTTTTAGATAATATTAACACGTCACTCAGCAATGGAGTTTTTCCAGAATCGTGGAAGTTGACAACTATCACCCAATCACCCCGGTTCCCAAGGACAAGGTAAACAACACAAAATTATACAATGAATTTCGACCCATAAATACGGTGCCTATTTATGAAAAAGTATTGGAAGTTTTTGTCAAAGAACAGCTGCTTAATTTCTGTGATACAAATAAACTAATTGTTACTAATCAATCCGGGTTTAGAGAGAATCACTCTTGCGAATCTGTTGTTGTTGGCATTTGTGATGATTTTCTCAGGGCCGTCGACTGTGATAACTATGTTTTAGCCGTTTTTTTAGATTTTAGGAGAGCGTTTGAAACAGTAGATAGGGATATTTTATTGAACAAATTAGAGCAATTAGGAATCAGACATAATGTTTTATACTGGTTTAAGTCATATTTGTGTAAAAGAGTTCAACGTGTTTCTTATAAAAATTGTTTGTCGAAGTATGTAAGTGTAAAATATGGTGTACCACAGGGAACAGTTTTGGGGCCACTTTTATTTTTGTTATATATAAATGATATGTTAAAGGTAACTAAAAAATGTAAAATTGTTCTGTTTGCTGACGACACAATGCTATATATTATAGGTCAAAACTTACAAAAGATGCAAACAGATTTAAATAATGAACTTGATAATCTATTTAAATGGCTGTGTGTTAATAAACTAAGTTTGAATGCTGACAAGTCCAAGTTCTGCATATTTAACAAAAAATCAAAAACTAATCAAGTGGAAATCCAAAATATGCACATTAATATAAATGGGGAAAATATTGTTTTTCTTCAAACGTCAGTAAATCCGTCATTACTCGACTGTGTAGGCGGCCGTGAAGTTTCGTTTTTCCTCCGCCGGAGCTTTACTTTTCACTTTTCCGCCGGCGGAGGTAAAAGTGTTGTCATAGCAACATAGATACAATACAAACAGACAACAAAATAAGCGTCAACAACTCAAGATTTATTAAACTACAATTTGTATTTATCACTCAATTTGTGACTGCATTTCTAAAAATCACTAATTTAGGAACAAATTGGTTATTATTTAATAGAACTTACTCAATAACTGCTTATCAATACGGAATTAAAACGCAATCGGAGACGCAATCTTAAAAAAATAATTATTGTTGACAGTGTCCACTGACAGCTTTATGTTACATTACTATAGCAACAACCTGTGCCTATTCACCGATACCGGTCTAAGCCGCCTTGCGAACCCACTTATCTTTAATAATAATTAGATATTATTACTATTAAAAAGAGATGTTTTTGCATTAATTTGTCGACATTTGAAGAAAAAACAGCATATTTTATTTGGAGGAAAAGTTACTTTTCATGGCTTGCTCTCTATTACCAGCCTCACTCCGTTCGGCTGTTAAACACGAGCGCGCCATGAAAAGTATCACTTTTCCTCCATATAAAATAATATACTATTATAATGGGAAAATTAAATACTTAGGCATACTATTAGATTCACATTTAAACTTTCAAGGTCATGCTGATTATGTTATGCGAAAATTTTCAAAAAAAATTGGCTTTATAACGCGAATAGGTAAAAATTTATCCATGTACATAAAATTACAACTTTATAATATTATTGCTCTTCCACATTTACAATTTTGTTCCACTTTACTATAGAATCTACCGCAATACAAAATAAATCAAATGGAGAAAATCCAAAACAGAGCCATGAGACAAATATTGAAATGTAACTGGTATACGCCCATTAAATGTATGTTAAGTGTTTTAAATATGTTGTCTGTGAAACAAAGGGGTATGTTTAATGTGTACCTAAAGCGTGTGTAAACTAAAGCATGGTTTGTTACCCAGTTATATGCGATAAATTAAAGGTATTTGAGAATGTACATAGTTATCACATAAGAAATCGTACAGATTATATTTTATTGAGTCGGTGCAACTCAAATCATTTGCTTAACTATAGGTTTTGTACAAAGGATTATCAGAATTTAACAAGTTATCTGTGATAATACAGAACTGTGAAACCGATTCAAACGGCTCCTGAGGGAATTTGTTTTAGATAAGTGTTAGTATAGTTTTGTTTTGTTTATTTTAATTTTACAATTTAACAGTGATTTTGTTTATTTTATTTATACACCTTTTATTTTTATATTTATTAAGTTAAGTTTTATTTGTGACTAATCTTAATATTTTATTTGTACTCCTTATATTTATGTTTGTATTTTTTATTTTTAAACTATGTTTTGTTACGTTTATTTTATGTAGTTTTAGGTAGGTAGTGCTTTTGTAGTTTAGGTTTATATTAGTAGGTTTCCACTGTATGTACGCTTTATAATGTCTTTCGCTTTTTCTATTTTTGTAAATTTAACCACTCTGTTGTACTAAATAATTAATTATACAGTGTGTCCAAAAAAGTATGCAACATATGGGAAACTTCTTTATTATTGGATTCTGAGAAAATTTTATTCTTCATAAAAGTTGGTGCTTGACCTAAAACAGTAAACTAGTATTTCAAATTTTACGTACTGCGTTTAGTGCGGACGCAAATGTCATTTTTCCGAAATGGCGTCAAGAGGAAAGTACCTTAATTTATAAAGAGACAGCAAAATCTTATAAGGAAAAGTTGTTCTAAATTAAAAAAGTAATCTAAATATGAAATTTGCGTTAAGTACATCAATTTTTAATTTCCCTTTTTTCTCTCGATTTTTTTCTCAAACGTTACGCCACTGGAGAATGTTTTGTTCTTTTGTTATTAGTGTACTTGCCAAGTAACTTCAAAATTTATTTAAGATAGAAATTAGTTACATAGTTGCATAATGTTTCAGTTTTTACAGAGATAAAACCCAGTTTAGGTATCAGTGTTTTGCAAACACATTTAAGCAATTTTAATCCAAAATAATTGTCCACAATAATTATTACAAAATACAATTGGAATGACTGACTCAATAATAATTAATTTCATATGTCAGAGCGAATTAAAATTATTGCTATTTATTTGTTTTTATTCCAAATGCATGGCCTACTCTTCAAGACTAAATATTTTATATGGCTTTTTAGGATACTTGGGCATATTTTACTCATCGGGTGCAAAAGATAAATAAATTATTAATTGTTTTACATGAAATGAAAAGAGTTGGGTCTATTCATAATTTTGAGTGGAAAAAATTTTGAATCAAACGTGTTTAAATGTGTTTGCAACACACTGATACCTAAACTGGCTATTATCTCTGGAAAAACTGCAACATTATGCAACTATGTAACTAATTTCTATCTTAAATAAATTTTGAAGTTACTTGGCAAGTATACTAATAACAAAAGAACAAAACATTCTCCAGCGGCGTAACGTTTAAGAAAAAATTGAGAAAAAAAAAAGAAAAATTAAAAGTTGATCTACTTAACTCAAATTTCATATTTAGATTACTTTTTAATTTGGGAGAACTTTTCCCTATAAGATTTTGCTATATCTTTATAAATTAAGGTACTTTACTCTTGACGCGATTTCGGAAAAATTACATTTGTGCCCGCACTAAAAGTAATACGGAAAATTTGAAATACCCATTTACTGTTTTAGGGCAAGCACCAACTTTTATCAAGAATAAAATTTTCTGAGAAACCAATAATAAAAAAGTTTCCCATATGTTGCATACTTTATATTGCTGTACTTATATGTAGCTTCTATGCTAAATAAATGCTTTATTATTATTATTAAATAAAACGTCCAACGGCTTCGACTTATTTATGTGTTTATTTAATAATAATATATAGAACCCAATGAATATTATACCCAAGTACATCCACCACCGAGTAGCGACATTACGGGTTTCAATTTTCATGGCGCCTGCGCGAAATAGATTGTTTAGCTGTCAAATGACGATGTAAAGGATGTTTCATTTATAGTCAGGCGGTTGATGTATTTGTTGCGATCATGGGTCAAGTTTCGTTTAGCGAAAATCCATTAGGAAAAAATTAATTTATTAGAGTATCTCTCTCAATGCAGGACAATCAAAATGTTTCGCGGCAAATACATCAGTCATTTTCAAAAAAAAAAAAATTAAAAGTTTAGAAGAGCGAAAATGTATTTGAAAAAAAAATCTTGGCTAAGAGTGCCTGTCTACTTCTCTAACCCAAATTAACCAGAGTAAAAGGACTCTTCACTATTCCCAACTAACCAAAATTACCCAAACCAACCACAGCTCTTCCAAACTAATGAATAGAAACCAACACTCACCCAAACTAACCAAAACCAACTCAGACTAATCAAGATTAACCCAAACTAACCGCGACTAAGCAAAACTAACCCTAATTAGCCAGAGGAAAGAGACAAGCGCGCTACGAAATAGAAACTTTAGAATTTCAAAAAAAAGTAATAACAAAAATTGAAAAGATGTTACAAAAACATTAAAATTTATCAAAAGTTGGGCAATTACCATTAAAAGTCTTCTAAAATTGTGGGATATTCTAAAAGAAGCAGGTTTTAAATACCTTAAAACAAGAAGGCTGAATACAGACTGCCTCGAAAATTTTTTTGAGAGTGTGAGGCAGCAATGTGGTAATTGCGTAAATCCCACCCCTGTCTAGTTCCAAAGAGCCTTTAAAAAATTATTTATCCAAAATTACTTTCAATCCAAAAACATGAATTGCAGGCCAGATCTTGACAATTTATTAATTAATTTTAAATTCAATTTTACTGAAATAAGTGACACCATACATGTGGGAAATTCAGCTATACAGTGTCTCATAAAGTTCGCAACATAAGGGAAACTTTTTTTATAATTGATTTCACAAAAAATTTTATTCTTGATAAAAGTTGGTGCTTGGAAAAAACTAATTTTGACAATGCTAAATAAAGGATAAGTTATATATGGTACTTATAAAATACAAAAATTAAAGTTAAAAAAACAAAAATTTTGGAATATCGGAAAAGCTTCTACAGAAAAAAATAAAGCTCCTCCTTAGATAAATCAAATACCATTTTTTCCAAAAGTGCATCGTTGCTGAAAAAAAATAAGGACAAAATTAAGAAACAGAGGGCTTTTTCGAAATTTTTTCAATAATTGTCATGAATTTTCTCCGCAACAGTGCACTTTTGGAAAAAATGGTATTTTACTTTTATTTTTATCTTAATAGGAGCTTTATTTATTCTGTAGAAGGTTTTCCAATGTTCCAAAATTTTAGCTTTTTTAAACTTAATTTTTGTATTTTTTAAGTACCCTATATAACTGTCAAAATTGTCAAAATTAGTTTTTTTTCAATCATCAACTTTTATTAAGAATGACATTTTCTGATAAATCAATAATAAAAAAGTTTCCCATATGATGCGAACTTTTTGAAAGACACTGTATGTGTAGCTGATTATAATTACAGGAATGAAGACTTACAAACCCAAAATGCGTTTTATTCATTGATTTGTATAGGAGTGGATAAGCAATAAATAGACCAAACATGGCAAATTTCAGACCCCGAAATGTAAACAAAGATATTTCTATTTGGACTTGCGCATTAGAAAATTAGTAGGAGCTAGTTGTTGCACGTTGAAGGTAAATAGGCAGGCCCGGACTTCGAAAGTGATTATTTCACCAAATATTCGGTAGAGGAGTCTTGCCGATTGTGAAATGGGCCCCAGTTATCATAGTGAAACGAACAATAAGGTATAAATAGGTAATACTTATAATAATTAGACTTACTTGAAATAGGAAATCCCGGGTATTTTGCCTCTATACCCGACGCGCCGAACAGATTCACCAATCGCGGAAACAATTCGTTTTATTTTATGATTGAATCGACCCAATATTTTGTTTTTCATTTCGATTTTTCTTATCCATAATACAAAAAATAAAAATAGAGTGTGTTATTCAAAGTTCCTATGTTTGAAATCAATGGAATCATAAAATAAGAAGAATTATTGTATACGTGTTTTCCGTGTTTGGTGAATCTGCTCGGCGCGTCGAGTATACTACTACAAAACACAACCATACACTTTCGGGATTCTATTTTGGTAGCATCGCCCATTGTTTATGTGCGTATTGTTCAATTTAAACGAAAATCAAAATAGGGTACGCACAAACGTGAACGACTAAACTAAAACTAATTAAGCAACTACAGACACTAGGTCCAAAGAAAGTAAAAAAAAAAGAGTAAAAACTCGAATTATTAACTCAAAACGCCGCGTCGTCAAAACGAAAACACGTCAAAGACAAAAGCCAAGTTCGATCCTGACCGACGACGCCTGCTGAGACGGCAAGTGTTTTAGTGCGCATGACAAAACGGTATCTTCTTTGTTTACGTTTTTCCACTTTGCGTCGATTTTGTCATGCGCAGAAACCTATTTTTTCGCCCATAGGTTGCCACTTTTGAATAGTGCGACAGGCTATTGCTTATCTACTCCTATACAAATCAATGGTTTTATTACGTTTGTGGGTATTTAATGAATATATGCCTACGTGTGCATTCATGTGAAACATGTGAATTGTTTAGCAAACAATGTCAATCCTTAGAAGAAACTTGATGCATGTATAGACGGTAAATAAACTACTTGTTAATATTTTAAAAAGATGTTTTATGATAAAGTTTAGATTTACCTATTTGTGTCTTGAGGCTACCAAAGTACCCAAATTTGGAGAAGCAAGTTCTTGCCGATATTTTATTAACGCTAAACCAATAACTGAAAAAATTTTATAAGGCGTTGTAGGTACCGTAGGAAGTGACAATAAGCACTTAATGTTCCGCAATTAAAACTGTATAAATACCTTTAAAATGGCACCCAGTCGCCATCTTAAGAATTAGAACTAGATATCAATTTTATGTCAAAATATATTTTTTAGCCCTACCAGCTGTATCCCGCATGTGTTGCAATGCTGTGCAAAGAAGGACATATATTTTGTATTTTATTTATTTCATAGAAGTGCTTTTTTGGGATACACAATATTTTTTCTGGTGGTCTGGTGCGTATACAAATAAGTTTGATGGCTGTTTGACGCATGAGCAGGAGACAGATAGACACATACACATTCATTTTAATATTTATATATATAATATATATAATATATATAATATTTTTTTTAGTTTGGATTAATCATCCAATCAACTTTCGGTTATATTAGTTTCACTTAATCTCAACTTATTTTACTTATTTGAACTGGTTCTCATACGTTATAATCAATTTTAATAGAATTGGTTAGTTTGGGTTAATCGTCTATTCAACTTTCGATTAGTTTCACTTAGTCTCAACTTACTTTAATCATTTGAGTCGGTTCCGATACGTTTGCCACACTCTTTATATTATAACACAAATTGAATCATACCCGATAATACGATTTTTTTTTCGTAACGCGGGAAGAATATTTGAAAATCATGAAACAAAAGAAGTATTCACTTCAAAAATCATTTATATTGCAACACTATTTCTGTTAATTTGTTTCACCAAATTTGATTTTTCTAGACTATAAATTAAAAATGGTTCTTTTGTGTGTGATAAAATAAAGCAAACAAAATATTTTCTTTTAATAAATTTCTTCAACCGCAAATACCCTTATTTCATTAAGTCCACCACAGATTATATTTAATCTGTGTAGTCCACTTCAAATTATCGACAGTGTAAACGAGTTCTTCACAATTTAACCAGTGAAATAGGTTGTTTATCCGTCAAACGTGACCCTCAAACATCAAAGGTTCCGACGGTTTCTGTCGCTACTCGGTGGTGGATGTACTGGGATTATACTGCCTCTGGGCTAAGTTGAGAAGCAATCTGAACATCTGCTCAAGTCAAATATTTACTTGTGGATCACAAATTTAATTTTTCGGCCAAGATTTGGCTGTATAAACTGTATCTAGTGCATGATGTGTATGTAGTAGGTACTTTACTATCATTGATGGAAATCATAACAGTTCTTATCAATGTCCTTTCACTTTTATTCTGCATATTAAAATGACAGATGCCATAACCGAAAAATTGACAAGTGCCATGTATCAAACGTCAAACTTGACAGATGACAGATTCCATGCTCTAAAAATTGAGTAGTTCACATGGATGCAAATTGACTGATGCTGAGACGCAATTTAGTTGGATACGCGCACGCTGTTTAACCATCTGCACTTGTATTAATATTATTATTATTGCTCTCCCTTTAAAACAGTAAATTATATATGATGCTATGACATCAATGCTCAGCAATATTATCATCGATAATATACTTCTTTGTTATTTAAAATATGGGCTAAGAAAAGACGTAATCTTGACATCTACTTAAGTAAAATACTGAAGTTTTCATAGGTCTAAATTTCTTCTTTTTTTTATATGAACATCAGAGGGCATTCATTCCATCAATGTGACGTATATCAAATTTTAACCGATTTAGTTAGGTTGGGTGCATGGTAGCGGTGGTGAAAACCCACATTACTATTACGAACATTACTTACTAGGGCATTTGTAAAGCAAATTCGTTTGGGCGATATCTCCTTCGCTCAACCTCACTCGCTGGCCAATCTCCGGTCGTTTTCTGCCCGGCATGTCCACGGGCTGGATCGTATCCAGGTAAGTCCCCTTCGAGAACGTATTGCGAGCATAGTGCATTATAGAGTCGTAGTCGTAAGTCAGGCCCAGCGAGTTGACTTCTTCGTCGTTCAGTTTATTGAAATTGTACTCCTGACCTGAAAAATTCATATTTGGCAACATGAGTACAAAGCTAACAGCTGATATCGGTAGCTTTATGAAGAACTGCCTCAAAGTGATTTTTTTATTAAATGAAAGGCTTTTCCCCACTTACCACTCATGATATTTTCTCTCACGATATTGACGTGATTGTCTCGGTCGGGTCGAGTGTGCTCGTGCCAAAATCCCACCACGTGACCTAGTTCATGTACGACGATGCCAAATTTGTCGCAGTTTTTTCCTATGCTGATCGCCTGACCGCCGTTGCCGCGTTTGCCAACAAATGAACAACACCTGAAAAGTGAAGGTTCCGAACCTACTTAGTGAGTCACTGAATGTATAACGATTTGCACTTACCCACAGGGTCGTTCTGTAAAAATAATGTAATTCTGATGCTCATCCCGATTCCTTTCGACAAATTTGACGCAAGTGAAGTTTTCCCAGTGGCGCATCGCTTGCTTGAAGAGGGCCTTATGCAGACCACTAAAATTGCCATCTAAAATTAAGTAAAAAACGCATAATAAATATTAAGTAATTATGATAACATATATACCTATCTCATATGGAATTACTCCATAATCCCAGACTCGCTCTTTTCTAGCGGTTGCCGCTCTAATCGCTCTTCTCAACGATTGACCGTTGTCCGTCGATTTCCGCTTCAGATCGAAATGGGGCTCGAATTCGTGCACCGGAGTCTCTTGAAACAAATCGTGAAGTTTGTGGTGTTGATTTGAATCAGCCGGTCTACATATACAAGGATAATCTTAACTGTAACGCAAATAACAAGAGATCATATATACAAGAATAGCCCCGGTTCCCACTTAATACTTGCATCGAGTGTCGTATGTGTTCTCGTGCCATTTTTGTGCGTTCGATAAAACGCTATGCTGTTATCATTTAGAAAGCTCTTCATTGGGTTGTTACTTCCTTCCAAGTTAAACTGAGTCATTAACGCATTTAGCACTTTTCAATTGCATTTATTGAAAGATACAAAAATGTAAGCAGCCCTAGCCCTTTGGAAGACTAATGTTGCATCATTTCGATCACCTAAGTCTGGTTTATATGGAAGATGACAAAAAAATACAAGCTCCTATCAACATTCACAAGTAAAATCTAATCTTACCTATGCTTTCTCCTATTTTTTCGGTTTTGATGCCGCTTTTTCCGTCTATGACCGCCATGTCCCTTAGTTCCGTCCTGTTCCAATGCAGTCGAAGTGGGTGATAGTGTAGTTGATCTGAAGTGATTGTTGATGGAGTAGCCTTTTAAAATCTGTCCGTTTTTGTGAGACGTTCCTGTATAAACGTTTTCAAACGGATCGTTGTTTATTTTAGAAATTTGAATGTCGGCAGGTTGCTTGGTTTTCTTTCGAATGTAGTCGGTCAGGCCCTCTTCTTCAATTTGTAATCCCTCTAGCAGCTAGGAATGTTCAGATATTTATTAATTTATTTGCTTTTATTATATCTATTCATAACTAATGCTTGAAATACTGTTTTTCGGTATTGTGGATAAAATTGTGTGTGAAGGTTCCAAACCTCGAATTAATATTAAGAAAATATAATGATATTCTGGCTTTATTTTAATAAAAACTGTCGTTTTGTCCGAAACTTTCACTGAAGTGTAGACAAGTTTTGCATAGCAGTGCTTAAAATGATGCTCTAACAAGCTAAGAAGTATTCGCTTTTATTAAGGATAATATTGTTACGTTTTTCCCGTGGGTTCTTAACAGAATTACAACTTTGCTATTTTCAACTAATACTCTCTTTATTCACTACCACTGTATACAATTTAACACTCTATACTACTCTTATAACATTACCACTAATGTCTATTCAACACTCAATGATTAACTGAACTGAACTCACATTCGCCTTAGGTCTGCTTATATATAATCTCAAATCTATCACGAATATTCGGGAAGTATTCCGAGGCCACTCTATATGATCTCGACGAGGCCATCGAGATAATTCCAGTCCAGCTATCCTGAAACTTCGCGGCCGGCCGGACGATGATTCATACGCACAAAGAAGCGAGGGGCACAGCGCGGCGGCGGCGGCTAGTTCTATAGGGTAGCACAAAAACGTTCGGATGGTTGTTAGTCGTGACATTGCCTCCCTCTTAAACCTGATCGTCCCGATCAGATACTGCATGTCCGTGGTATGCTTTCAGTCTGTCGAGGTGAACAACTTTCAGTTTGCTTCTGGGACTACGCTGAATTCTATACACAACGTCATTAATTCTTTTGATGGCTGTATAGGGTTCTTCCCATACTGGCGTTATCTTGGGAGATCTTCCTTTCTTCCTTTGTGGATTATATAACCAGACTTTATCGTTCATCTGAAATCCCATAGAATTAGCTTTGAGATCATATCGTGTCTTCATTCGGTCGCTGGCTTTCTCCGTGTTTTCTCTGACTAATTCATGGACGTATAGTAACTTTTCCTTAAGGGAGTCTGCGTAGTCTTGAATTTCCATATCCTGGTTGTCTGGCGTTCCGAATAATAGGTCACAGGGTAAACGGAGTTCTCTTCCGAATAAAACCATGGCTGGTGTTAGTCCTGTCGTGTCATGGACTGCTGATCTATAGGCCATTAAAAATAGTGGTATGTGTTGGTCCCAATCCTTCTGATGTTCATCTACGACCTTTGACAAATGTTCTTCAATGGTCTTGTTAAACCTCTCAACCATGCCGTCTGATTGTGGATGTAAGGCGGTAGTCCGTGTCTTATGGATGTTGAGTAAATCACAGACTTTCTGGAAAACCTTGGATTCGAAGTTGCGTCCTTGATCTGAGTGCAACTCTAGCGGAACACCAAATCTGCTGAATAAGTTATTCACAAGCACCTCTGCTATGGTAACAGCTTCTTGATTGGGGATCGCAAATACTTCAGGCCATTTACTGAAGTAGTCAATTGCCACTAAAATGTACTTGTTACCATTATTTGTTTCTGGAAAAGGGCCAGCTACGTCAATGGTGATACGTTCAAACGGTAGGCCCACATTATACTGTTTCATTTTGCCCCTAGATCTTGTTTTGGGTCCTTGGCTTGCGGCACAGGTTGAGCACTGCCGACACCACGATTTCACATCTTGGCAGTAGTTGACCCAGTAAAATCTGTCGCGAATCTAGTCAATCGTTTTGTTCACTCCGAGATGAGCACCAGACTTTCCATTATGAACTTCTTCCAGAACTTCCGATATCTTCCTCCTTGGTACCACTAACTGTGTCTTCACTACTTTTCCATCGGCGCTTTCCCAGGCTCGTTTAAGAAGTCCATTTTCCACCACCAGGGAGTCCCACTGAGCCCACAGAGTTTTAAAAGCAAGTCCTTTAGTTGAAATCTCGCTCCAGCTTGGTCTTGGTTGATGTTCTTCTTTAGCTCTTAGCAATAGTGCCATTTCACTATCTTCAAGCTGATCCTTTTTAAGTTGCTCTGTGGTCCACTGCTGATCAACCTCAAATTTCGTTTGCCTAATGGGAGTAATTCCTTCTTGTTGATCTATTCTTTGGCAATGCTTACAATTATCCTCGCATGGCCTTCTGGATAAAGCATCTGCATTATTATGCAATCTCCCTGCCCTGTGCTTAACCTTAAAGTTATATTGTTGTAACTTTTCAAGCCATCTGGCTACCTGTCCTTCAGGCTGTTTCATATCCAAAAGCCATTTAAGTGCTGCATGATCAGTCCTTATCAGAAATTCTTGCCCGTACAGATATTGATGGAAATGCTCAACAGACCGTACTATTGCCAAGAGCTCTTTTCGGGTTACACAGTAGTTACGTTCAGGTTTCGAAAGTGTTCGACTGTAGTATTGGATAACACGTTTTTCCCCTGCTTGTACTTGCGATAAAACTGCTCCGATGCCGGTGTTGCTGGCATCTGTGTCCAATACAAATTTACCCTTTTATTCCGGATATCCCAATATTGGACTAGAACATAGAGCCGCTTTTAATTTCCTGAACGCAGAATCACAGTTATGATCCCAGTTATAATTTGCTCGTTCTTCAGTGAGCTTATCTAAAGGTGCAGCTGTATTTGCAAATCCTTCGACAAATCTTCTATAATAAGTACATAATCCAAGGAAGCTCCGCAGTTCGTGTTTGTCGCGAGGACGAGGCCAGTCTTTGATTGCTGTTATCTTTCGTTGATCAGTTTGGATTCCATCTGATGACACGACGTGCCCGAGAAATTCAACTTTTTGTTGGAAGAGAAAACGTTTCTTTGGATTCAGTAAGAGCTGAGCATTCTTGATCCTAGTAAAAACTTCATGCAGGTTTTGTAGGTGCTCTTCGAAAGTTTTTCCCATTACCATTATATCATCAAGATAGACCAGGCATGTCTTCCAAGTGAGGCCTCGTAGAACAACTTCCATAAGACGCTCAAAAGTAGCGGGGGCATTGCATAGTCCGAAGGGCATAACTTTAAACTGATATAAACCACTTCCGGTAGAGAAGGCAGTCTTTTCCTTATCCTGTTCTTCAATGCCTACTTGCCAGTAGCCGCTCTTTAAATCGAGTGTTGAGAACCAATGAGAACCTGCTAGTGTTGTCAACGTGTCGTCAATTCTGGGAAGTGGATAGCTGACCTTCTTGGTGACGTCATTGAGCCTTCTATAGTCCACGCAGAATCTGGTAGTCCATCCTTCTTGGTGACTAAGACAACAGGAGATGACCATGGAGTTGATGACTCTTCAATAATTCCATCTTCAAGCATTTTATCCACTAGTGTGGTAACCTCTTGCTGCTTCGTCACTGGTAACCTCCGAGGATGCTGCCGTATGGGGTGAGCACTCCCAGTGTCGATTTTATGTTTTATGATGTTCGTTCTTCCAGTATTGCCATTTTTCCTTTCAAATGCTGTGCTCTGCTCTTTAATAAATTGTGTAGCTCTCTTCAGTTCTTCGGAAGACAGATGTTGCCACGACTTATGGAAATGTTCTAGGACTTCCTTAGGTGATGTTGAGGGTGTTACTTCTGACTGCGTTTCGCAACTGGTTACCTATTGCACCGGCTCGCAAGTGGCTATTACATCTCCTGTATTGATTTTGATGGAATTGGATGAAATATTTGCTATCCTTGTCGGTATTTCGCCGTCGGTTTTGACTAGTGCTTTGCCTACGAGGTGTTTGCAAGGCAAATCGTGGTGTTGGATAAGTCCGATGCAGCCTCCAAAATCCTTCTCCAATTTCCCAAAAATTATCTGCTCGGTATTTGCGTTTATTCTGACAGTACATGCCGCCACTACTTTAGTCGGTGTGCCATCGTCTGTTTTGCTAAGGATGAACTCTTCGGTGCCAAACTTCAGAAGATTAAGCTTGTTGTCAAAAGAGAATCCATGTTGACCGATGAGATCCATCCCCAAAATAAATTCGTCTTCGATGTCGGCGACTAACACTGTGTGGTGTAATTTAATTCGTCCCAGTTGAAGTTCGATATCCATTTCCCCAAGTACTTCAGCTGTCTCACCGGTAACTGTACGTAAAACTACATTCTTTGATATGGGTAGAACTTCTACTCTATTTACTCTGTTGGATCTTATCAAAGATACCGCCGCACCAGTGTCAACAGTAATTGTTATGGCTCTTCCGTTGATCTTTCCTGTAATTGTTAGACTATCGGCGGCTTTTCCTAGGCTTTTTATGGAGACGATACTGGGGGCTTTATCTTCTTTAGCCAACACTCGCCCCGCAATGTTGACTAATTGAAGTTTTCCTGATTTGACTTGGGGGCCCTAGCGTCTCTGGATGGAGATCTAGACCGTAGTTGTACTCGGCAGTCTGTTTTGAAATGTCCAGTCCTGCCACATCTATAGCACTGATTTGATGTATTTCGGTTACGTGGCCTATTTTCCATTGGCTCCCGGAATCTCGCCGTGGCCTGAAGAACTTCCGTTAATTTCTTCAAAATTTCACCCATCTCATTTAATTCACAGCTGTTTGTCGGCTTTTCTTCCTGGATGGATATGGCCCTGATTTTTGGCTTGGATATGTTACAGGCCGCCTCGATTTCTAGGGCTCGACCCAAAGCTTCACTGCTGTTATCAAATTTGGCTAGGCGTAGCATTTTCTGAGTTTCTGGATCTCTGATACCATCCACGAAATATTGGGCAGCAAGTTCCTCTTGAAATTCCTCTGTCTCTCCCGGGTAGGCCAATTGAATGAGACGTCTAATGTCTGCCTCAAATTCTTGCAGGTTTTCACCAGGCTTCTGATGCCGAGACCTTACTTGTACCTGATACAGTTGTCTTCGGTGTTGGTCTCCAAATCGTCTTTCCAGGACAGATACAAGGATGTCATATTTCCCTTGTTGGCTGATGGGAATTGTCTGCAGTAGTTCCAGGGCAGATCCACGAAGCGCTACCACTAGTGATGTAGCCATTTCTTCATTATTCCAACCGTTGGCAAAAGCAGCGGCTTCAAATTGTCTTTTGTACATTGTCCAGGAGGTTTGACCGTCATACGTTGGAGGTTTGATGTTATGCCCTGTGGCGAATACCCTCTCGGTGAGTCCTTGATGTTTTAGTCTAGTAACTTCTGCTTGTAGATTCCTCATTTCTTGCTGTACGTTTCCTACTTCTTTTTGTACACTCCCAACTTCTTTTTGTACATGTCCAACTTCTTTTTGTACATTTCCAACTTCTTTTTGTATATTACCTACTTCTTTTTCAAACTTCTCATTTTGTCCGTCCAATATTTTTTGTAATTTTCCTTGCTCGCCTACAATTACATCCAGCATCCATTTCTGAAGCTGGTCCTGCTCTGCTTGCCTTTTCTCTTCCTGGTCTTGTAAAATTTTCTGAAGCCGGTCCTGTTCTGCTTGCCTTTTACGTTCATCCTCTTCGCGATCCGCTTGCCTTCTACGTTCATCCTCTTCCCGATCCGCTTGCTTTTTATCTTCTTGATCTTGAAAAAATTTCTGCAGCCGGTCCTGTTCTATTTGTCTCTCAGCATTTAGATTTTCCATGAAATCGGCCAACATTTTATTAATTTGCTCCATTTCTGCCGTTTGTTGCCTCGTATTGACCATAGGATGTTATAAAATCAAAACGGTCTCGTTGACGTACTTGTACCTCTTCTTTCCTCGAAAAATACTTCGCAAGTCCGGTCCCTTCACAATCCGACTTCTGACACCAAATGTTACGTTTTTCCCGTGGGTTCTTAACAGAATTACAACTTTGCTATTTTCAACTAATACTCTCTTTATTCACTACCACTGTATACAATTTAACACTCTAAACTACTCTTATAACTTTACAACTAATATCTATTCAACACTCAATGATTAGCTGAACTGAACTCACATTCGCCTTAGGTCTGCTTATATATAATCTCAAATCTATCACGAATATTCGGGAAGTATTCCGAGGCCACTCTATATGATCTCGACGAGGCCATCGAGATAATTCCAGTCCAGCGATCCTGAAACTTCGCGGCCGGCCGGACGATGATTCATACGGACAGAGAAGCGAGGGGCACGGCGCGGCGGCGGCGGCTAGTTCTATAGGGTAGCACAAAAACGTTCGGATGGTTGTTAGTCGTGACAATATATAGATCTAGCTGATTATTGTACTATTCCTGGGCTAAGATGGCAAGTAACCTTTCATTCAACATCTACTTAAGTAAAAAAGTGGGTTGACCTAAAGTTATTATATTATGACAGATTACTTGGATATGTTAGTAAATTGAGATAAAATAAAGTATCTACTCAACCTCAAGAAGATAATTTTTGCAACTATTCCAATATTAAATTGAATCATTAAATATTATTCTTCTCACCTCTTGCTTATACGTTTCCACTTCTTCTTGGAGCAGGGAGTGTTTGATTTTTGGTTTGGTAGTACTGTAATCTTCTTCTCCCGTCAGAGCAATATCTCCTTGAAAATTACCTAAAAGAAAATCATAGTTTCAAGATTACGTATATACGTCATGGTTTGAAAACAAAATATTATTAATTACATCCTTGAATAATTATTGTGGTCCATAGAGTTTCTTGAACTACTTTCGAAATCCATAAAATATGGTATATATCATTAAGAGGCAAGCTTTTTATGGTATAAATATACTGAATCTCTATATTACAATTTTGAAGAGGAACCTAAACGATTAGTAATATTGCTAATATTTACTCCAGTATTGACAGAGAATCGTCGCTAATGAAGCTGTAACATTCCGTTTTGGTCACTAACTATAACCAGTTGTGGACTGTGAATTTTTAGGACGTCCCTGGTACTATTCCGATTTTCGCTCGTAGTACGACATTTAAATCCGATATGTAATTCGATTTTGTACCTTTCTCGCGTGATCTTGAGGGATCCGTTTTATTGGTGCGCCGAGAAACGTCGCGATGTAAATTCCTGGCATCCTAGTTGGATTTTATCGATAAACAACGTATAAATTTCCGTATCGACCATTTCGATTTGTTTTTGTTAGTTTTAGAGCTGTAGATGCGGGAATAACTCGCCAGGCAAGGATTTCGGAATTTCCTTTGTCTAGTGTTCGAAGCCATTGTGGTGTTTAGCGTTTTGTGTAGCATCGTTCCGCCCACTTGTTAGGAGGTAAGTTTTCTTTGTCAATTGCAGATGCTTTGCATTTCTCGTGTCGTTATTAATTGCATTTGTGTATTATTTCGCTTTTCATTCATATCGGACTCGATTTAATTAGCTTGATTGATCGCCGTGACGTCATATTAATTAGAGATTAACTAAGGCTTATAGGCTTTTATATTTGGATGGCCTAGTTTGATATTTAATAATTATTAAGTTAACCGTTTTCATTCATATCAACCTTGATTTAATTAGCTTGATTGATCGGCGTGACGTCATATTAATTAGAGATTAACTAAGGCTTATAGGCTTTTATATTCGGATGGCATAGTCTAATATTTATTTTCTGGGTTTCGCGATGGATCCACTTAATAGTTTTCACTCATATCGGGCTCGATTTATTAGCCTAATTGATCGGCGTGACGTCGTATTAATTAGAGATTGATCAAGGCTTTTGGGCTTTTATATTTCAATGGAATAGTCATTATTATTTATTCACTGGGTCTCGCGATTGACCAAATTAATAGTTTTCATTTTATTTCCGATGAAATGTAATGTAGATTTTCGATAGTTAAGTAGTTTAATTTATTTGACCTTTCTGAAGCGGATTAGTGGCGGGTGTAAAATTTAACCATTGATTATTATGTTACCTTGTCTACAGCAATAAGTTGCACCTAGTGCCAAATCTGCTAATTTCTTGGAATTTATTCTGTTACCGGAGTTAGAATTAATGCAATGGGGAATTATTGTTTTTATCTTTAATTTTAATAATTAATCGTGCAATTAACCTCTAGTGATTCGTGTGGGTAATTGAATTCAACTTTTGATTAGACACTAAACTGGGAAATGCGGTTGTTAATTGTTAGGTAATGCAATTTTGTTTATTATTAGTTTTCGTTGCTAAGTGGAGCAATCAGATTGCGGTATTGAATGCGAATACGTCATATTTTCGTTCATTGTTATTACCTTATTGAACTTTATTCTTGAATTATTAAAATAAAGGAAGAGACATGATAGCATGTCAAATAGATAGCTATTTGATATTAATATTGGAAGGTCGTCCGGACCATTTATTTGTCAAATTTGTTCAGTACGATTTTTCATTAAAGTATATTTTAGTGCTTTTTGTTCATTATGTGGATCATACTTGAACTTTTTTCTCTTGAATTATTAAAATAAAGGAAGAGTTATGCTTTCTATTTAATAATAATATTGGAAGGTCATTCAGTCCATTTATTTACCAAATTTGTTTGGTATGATTTTTCATTAAGATTTATTTTAGTGCTTTTTGTTCATTATATGGACCATACTTGAACTCTTTCATCAATATGGTATGAATATTATCTGTACCAGACTTGGTACAATCTATTTAATTACATTTACTTATCTTGTTTTTTTGGTACTATTGCTGTCATTTACTGTATTTGACGATTATGTACGATTATTTTGCTGTGCCGAACTCGGTCCAAATTCTTGGACTGCTTTTTCCCCTTCTTTCTAAATGCTGTAATGTTATTTTTAACGGATGATGTCGCCTTCCCTTGGGCGAACTGAACCTTTTTAGTTTTCTGCATTATTAATATTAAGTTATAGTTGTAATACTTCGATTGCTCTAATATATTATAACGGTGATGCTCTTTTTCTCTTTTATTCTTTGTTTTCTTTTAACTTTTGGTTCATTTTTGAATTTGATTAAAAAAGGGGAAAACCCTATCTCTTTAATTCGAAATTTAAAACTGATAAATTATTCTTTTGAAAGGAAGGTATATAATAGCAATCGATTCACATATTATTGTGACCCGTTACCAGGGAATGTTTCCATTCCTAAGGTCATTGGTATTACCACTTAACCGCTGTATCAATTTTCCTTGAGGATTAGATTTTATCTGAGAGCATGGCAATTAAAAAACTAGCCAATCAAGAAATTACGGATTAATAAAGGAAAATTCAATTAGCAATCATTCTTATCCGCAGTGATTTACTTTGTGTCATACACTTCCTGAAGCTTAATTCGTTCGTGGCTTATGGTATAACAAATTCTGCAATTTCTACTAAATAAAATACAGAATGACGCTAGCATTGATTGGTTTTAATGGGATAATCATAATAAAATACTCGAATAACATTTCTTACTAAATAAAAATTACAGAATGACGCTAGCACTGAATCGTTTAATGGAATAATCATTAAATACAACAAGACAATGTTACCAAATATACAGGCACCCTAAGCATTATGATCTTAAAATTAAACTTACTGTCTAGGACTTAACGTTACACCGCAACCTGCTTCTGTAGCCTTAATCGCTTCTGCTGCCCACCTTCTTCTTTGATGAGTGACGAATTTTAAACAGCGTTTCTTTACGTTATTTTTCGAGCCGACAACATTACTTAGTTACTTCCACGAGTCTCTAAAACTGTGAGACACTATTTTCGGTTTGGTCGATCCTGTGACCAGAGTAACAAACTTTAAAAATTACATTTACTTTAATATTTTTCCGAATCCCATTTGGACATTACGACGTACTACAAGTGAAGATTCTGTTCAGATTAAAATTATTCCCGATTTCCATTCGGACATTACGACGTGCTACAAGTGAAGATCGTTTTCAGACTAATTTTTCGCTTTTATAGCAGCTTTTTCGACTTGTTTGTTACTAGAAAAATCTGGAATCTACACATCTGCGGCAATTAAAACACCTGCAACGTGTTATGACGCAACAGCTTAAAATTTTCGCCGAAGATGGCTATTCGAGTTTTAACTGGTTTTGTAAATTCTTCCCCCAAGTGTTCAAAATTTTTACATTCCAACAAATTGAAATTAGCTCACACATGGTTTTTTAAATTCCAATCGGTAATTAACTTTTGAGGCTACAGTCTTTACGCTTTTTGTTTCAATTGGCTTTGTTCTGGAAATTTTTCTTATTAGAAACGGTTTTCTTTTTAGAACAAAGTTTGGGGGAACCTGGTTTTTGAAGCGTGCATTTGGTGTTTGATATTTCTTGAAGTTAGTTTTCTCTAGTTGCATAATGCAGTCGAATGAAAATCTAAAGTATAAGTCATCCGCGTTTAAAATCGGATCCCGAATCGTGTGAAGTTAAACACCGTGCCGTTTATTTGAAATATATTCCAATGGTAAGTGATTTTATTTTAATCAAGCTGGTGTTAGATGCTTTTGTCGTACATTTTTATTAGGCAAAATGATTAACCCTTTTACGCGATTCTGGCATTACTTCTTGAAAGTTAGACTTCAATTTGTTAATAAAATAATTATGTTAATTGAACATTCTCTCCCTTGATTTAATTCGAGACTTAGTTTAGTTTCGAAACAATTAAAAATAATTTTTAAAGCAATTGTCGAATCAAATTTAACTAGATCAGGTGCTTGCCCTTGGTTAGCATCACACTATGATCTATTACAAAACTTGATAGGCTTCATATCTTCACTAGGCTAGTTACCTAAATAACCTTTTATAAAAGAAAATCAAGAGAACAGTAACAATATACAAATAAACATTGATGGTTTCAAGTTAAGAACAATATACTGTATGCATAACATTAACCATTTAAATCAAAGCCTGTATATTTAGTTCTAAACATAAGGATTGAGCCCAAAGTCCAAAAAGAAAAACCTTCTGAGAAAGGATCAAAAAGAGTCCGCTCAGAAGAGAATACTCCTGAGGGTAAGATCTTAAAAGAACCTAAGGGGCTTATAAAGTCAAATACTACAACGACTACAAAATCCACTCCTCTAGATCCACATACAGCCAGGCGGCTGGAGGCATTAGAGTTGGCATCATCCACTCAGATTTTCCAGAGGAGATCCTGTCAGTGAACAGCTTGGAGCCATATAGGAATCCATACGGACGAATTCGTCAAACTGAGCAGAGACCCAGCTTCCACAGTTCACACTACAGGCCTGGATGGCTACAACTAGTGTGTTCAGACAAAAATACTATTGAATGGCTAAAAAGTTTGGCCAAAGGATACAACAGTAAAAGTTGTGGAAGAGGTAGATATGCCTCACACTGAGATCGTAGTTGTGTATTTTCCAAACTGTCAAGAGCATAACAACGAAAAACTCTTGACATTACTAGAGGTCCAAAATGGACTTGATGTCTCGTGCTCGAGGGTTCTGAGAAGAAATCCGATTGGACCTACGGTGAAGATGACACTTTCTGTAGATCAAAGATCCACTACAGAACTCAAAAAGAGAGGCTATAAACTTAGCTTTAGATTTGGTACAGTTCAATTAAGGCCGAGACAAAAAGCCTCAAAAGATGTTGGCGGTTCAAAGAGCAGTACGACCTCTCAGGTCGGAGAGCCTAGCAGACAGCAACAACCCCAGCTGCCAGGAAAGCCGTCATATTCTGAAACTAAGGCCAAGGCAAAAAGTCCTAGGACTGTGGTGTATATGAGTGCGTAGAAATGGTTACCACTAATAACAATACCACCCACCGATATTTAAGATGTCTCCAGGTCCTTAGCCGTTGCTTCACCTGGAGCAAAACAGACATTGGACTAATACAAGAGCCATGGATAAATAGAGGCCAACTCAGAGGCCTTCCAACCCAAACATGTAAATTGGTGTACTCTAAACACTAGGACATACCGCGTGTTGCTTTACTTTCTAGTAAACACATTAAATTTGTTTCTATTTTGGAATTTATTTCCAGACACTCAGTTGCAGCCATGCTACCACGACTCTGGCAAAAGGCAAGTGGTATTTGTCTCAGCGTACTTCCTGGGGAACATGAAGAGCCTCGTCCCCAACTGGTCCAGAATCTAGCAATGGCAACTGAGCGACCAAACTTACCGATGGTATTGCCTACAAAGAGCATCTAAAGTCGGAGCTTGAGGGCGAACCGCTATCCGCTTTAACTACTGAGGAACTTGATGTAGCCTCGAAAGTACTATAATAGCCTCTTACGCAACAAACTGTCCTGTGAAACAGGTGGCAACCCAAAGAGGTGTGCCATGATGGAATAGGATACTAAACAGGCTAAAGACTGAGTCGAGGAAAGCCTTCAATGACTTCAAAACAGCGAGAATCACGCACGTTGAAATGAAACTGAAAACTACATTTCTATCAGCCGAATTGCGTATAAATATATATACAGTGATGGGCTAAAATATGGAACAAATTCATTATCTCGTAAACCACAATTTTTTTTTTTAAATCGCTCGAACCCGTGGATTTTGTTTTTCGATCGCGCATATTCTGACATAAAATGTAGATATACAGGGTGTTCCAAATTAGAGTGACAGAAAAAATATTTTTTTATTAAATGGAACCCCCTGTATATTATTGCATATTTGGATTTTGCGGAGAATTCTAGACATATTTTATGAATAATGTCCTATACCTATCTCCAACTGTTTTTGAAATATTGACAGTTGAAAATCGACCATTTACCAAGTTTGACAGCCTGTGAAATCTAAACGACTAAAGA
>MU185280.1:16603-41477 GCA_016904865.1 Pissodes strobi | reverse complement strand
TTATATACTCTTTTATTAGTAAATAAATATTTTTTTATATTTTAAGTGTATTAATAAAATATTATTTAATTTTTTTACATGTTTCCAAAATCGATAATCGATAACTCGATACATCATGGTATCGATGTTTTAAAATTCGATGTATCGAAGTTACGATGTATCGATGATTTCGATCGATGTTGCCATCCCTACCTACTACCACACATTCAATCAATATTCCCAGCCAGCTTTGCATTGGGCTACATTTCTAAAAACTGGAGGAAAGATAAGGTAGCGTTCATACTAGAGACAGGGCGACGGTCACAAGAGGAACCAAACTCCATTAGCCATTAGCTTAACCTCATTCCTTCTTAAAACGATGGAAAAGATTATCGATAGGCACGTCAGGAGCAAGTTCCTTTCTAATGCTCCACTGCATGCAAAACAATTCGCATACCGATGCTCTTCAAAATCTCGTCCACGATATACAGAAGGCACTGGCTGAAAAAGAAGTGGCGCTGTGTGCATTTCTAGACATAGAGGGTGCATTTGACAACACCTCACATGAGCGCGCCACAACCCGCAGAGGAGTAGAACCAGCCACTACAAAATGGATAAAATCCATGCTAACCAGCCTCGCATAAACCATTGGAGAAACAGCCGTCACAGTCAAAGTAATAAAGGGATGCTCTCAAGGAGGGGTTCTATGGCCCAAGCTTGGGTCTCTGGTGGTTGACGATCTACTGGTAAGACTGACTGAAGCAGGCTTTGAAGTCCAAAGTTACGCAGATGACCTAGTTATAATAATAAGAGGCAAGCATGACAACGTTTTCTTAGAACGTATGCAAAGTGCACTCAACTTTGTCAGCACATTGTGTACACAGGAAAGATTAAATGTCAACCCAAGCAAAGTCGTAGTGATCCCCTTCACAAAAGGAAGCTGAACCTTAAAGCACCCACTTTGAGAGGGACAACGGTAGAGCTTTCAAAAGAGCTAAAGTATCTTGGCATCGTTCTTGGCCAGAAAGTAACCTGGAACCCACACCTGGAAAGAACTATCAAAAAAGCAACGGCAGCGCTTTGGGCCTGTCGACGACTCTTTGGTAAAACATGGGGGATAAAACCCTCCATCATCTGATGATCTTATAACACTGTTGTTAACCCTATTATAACTTACGACTGCTTGGTGTGATGGGTAACAACAAAGGAAATAACAACACCGCGAAAGCTAACAAGAGTACAAAGGCTGAATTTGGCTGAATTTTATTCGAGTCTGGCCAAATATAGACGGCTAAGTGAACTAAATAAGGAAATACTCAAAAGTATGGCCAAAAATAAAGAACTAGCAGAAAATATAAGAAATCTGGAAACCCTTCGGTTTCGAATGGATGGGGATTAATTGAGCTTAAGTCCCAACGAGGTAGTATGTTAACGAGTATAGAAACATTAACTAAGGAGAATGAAATGTATGTACAGGATCTGAAGAAGCCAAATTATGATATATTTGAGTTGCAGTATAGTCTGGCTACAGCTGAAAATTCCTTTGGTGAACCGGGCATTATACAGACAAGCATAGCTACCAGCCTCACTAAAGATAGCGGAAATAATACTGGAAATAATGTTGGGATTAAGGCAGATATGGTTGAAGCTGAAACAAGATCCAAAGTTATATTATTGACCGACGATTAGGAAAATATTTGTATGACAATCTTCAGAGATCGCTGGAAAAAGACTATACCTTACAAATGATCTGCAAGTCATTCTCCAAATTCAAGGATGTAGTTTCGGGTGTTGACTGTTTCCTAGACGAACTTACCAGTAAGGATTTTGTTATAGTTATGGCTGGTGTGAATGATTCCAATATATCTTTGAATGACATTACGCTATTAGCTAATAAATGTTTTTACACAAATCTAATCATAAGCTCAATACCAGTCAATCCAGCTTTTAGTTGTAATTATGATAATTTAGTATGTAATTTTAATAGTGTTAATGATAAGCTGTATGGAACGACCACCAAACTAAAATATTTTAGCAATAATGTAGACTTTCTTAATCTGCATGGTAAATTTAAACTTGACGAATATATTAAAAATCATATTTATCTAAATAGGAAAGGTTTAATTAAGTTATCTAAACTGATTGCTGTGACCATAAATAAATTTAGTCAAAATCGGGAACTGTCAAATTTTACTTATGTTGCTGAAAGAGACACACATCAGGCAATCAGAATCGAAAATCCAACTGTAGAGATTAATACCTCCAAACACACTCCAAAATTTGTTTTAGATTTTCCGGTCGGACAGGAAATAGCGGTTGTCTAGGAAATGATCAGGTACGTTTTTTCGTTTTAAATGTTCAGTCTATAAGAAATAAATCCGATGAGCTTTCAGTATTTCTGGAATCCGAAAATCTGCCTGATATTCTGTTATATACAGAATTACAGAGCACTGGCTAAAATACAATGAATCCTGTCATCTTCCTAATTATGTATATCTAAATTTCGTAGAAAAGAATCTAACCATAGAGGAACAGTGATTTTTGTAAAAGAACAATTCTTAAATAGTTTTTCTTTTATTGATGGCTCTAACTTTATAACTAAAGAGGGTGTATTTGAATTATCTCTTATTCATAACAAAAAACATAACCTTTATATTCTTTGCATTTACAGGCCGCCAAAGGGCTGTGTTGGGGAGTTCTTGATAGGGTTGGAAACTTTGTTATCATTTCTCCCTGTGAATTCCAGGATTGCTGCGGCTGGTGATTTTAATCTTGATTTTCAGGACAAGGGGTCGATGAATGTTCAAAGCCTTAATAATTTGTTGGACTCATTTAGTCTCAATATGTTAGTTAATAAGCCAACCCGTATAACAAGCACTACTAGTACCTTGATTGACTATTTCTGTATTAACTTCTGTGATAGTGATAAGTGTGATGTTTCTGTGATATATGCTGGTCTATTAGATCACGAGGCAATAATGGCCAATGTTAATTTTAATTTTAGCTGCAATATAAAAAGAGTGCACAAATTGGGTAGGATATTTAGCATTAATAACTTCAATAATTTTAGAATTGCAGCAGATTCTGTGCACTGGAACTTGATTTTGCAGAATCCCGATCCTCTTGAACAGTACCATAATATAATAATAAATCTCTTTAACACGCATTTTCTTATTAAAAAACTAAGAAAAAAACACAAAAAACCTTGGATTACCAAAGGAATTAAAATAGCTTCAAGGAATCTAAGATGTTTACATAATCTTCGAAAATTTCATCCTTCAGACTTTTCAAATAACTATTTTAATAGATATAGGAGAATATACAGGAGTGTTATTCGGACATCAAAGAAAATGTATTATGAGGGTAGAATGAATGAGACTGGAAACATGGTGAAGGAAGGATGGAAGATTGTAAATGAATTAAGGGGGAAATGTAGCTTGTCTTCGGAAGAATTTAATATTGCTTCAGACGCACTCAATGACTTTTATTGCTCTGTTGCTCAGAACTTAATAGAATATTTGAATTCTCAAGTGAATCCCATGTCTTTTCTTCGTAATGTGTCTGTTTTGGAATCATTTTATATGGGTCACACTGATATAAAAGAAATTAGAAGTACTTTTAAGGAAATAAAAAATAAGAATTCGGCTGGTCTGGATGATATATCAGTCAAAATTTTTGAAAATTTACCGGACTCAGCATTGAGTGCACTCACAAATGCTATAAATGATTCTTTTGATAAGGGCGTGATTCCTTCCTGCTTAAAAACTAGTTTGGTCATACCTCTATGTTCAAAAACCATTTTTGAACACGTCTTCAAATCTAACGATTTAGTTTTGTACAATTTAATATTCCACGCCATTGTCCTCGCATTCCAAACAAATTAAAATCCAAGCGATACTACTAGCGCCATCTGTTGTAACCACGGTTACTCATCTGAAATTGGCCGCATATCTATGCTCTCTGACCAATCATAGCGCTTCCCGCTATGCCCCGGCGACCGAGTCGACCAATCACTGTCTCTTAACGGAGGTAATCAAGTTAGCTCCTAAATTCATGATCTTTAAGAATCGATTTTAGTAAAAACTAGTTAATGTATTTCGACCGGATTTGTGTTAACATTCATAAGGTTAATTTAGACAATCGCTGACGTAAAGGTTTACATATCTTCTTAGTATTTACATTATTCGCTCTTTCTATTTCCGGCGGATGTATATCATCCCGCCAGAAGGGCGTTAACAACTTCTTCAAGTTGATATGTTCCCACGTTACAGTAAAAAGGAGTCTCTTGAACCTCGACCATGTAAGTCGCAAAAAGCGCACCCCCGTTTCGAGCCGGCTGGCGCTAAGCCGCCATGCCGGCAAGTTTTCACGTTTTGAGACCTCATAATCTCTCTAGTTCTCACGAGTCTCACGCCGAGCAATGGCGTCCCAATTGGTCTCATCCATGGAAGTTCTACAATCGAGCCCTGTCTCAAACCACACTTAATTGAGCATAGTCTCGGAATCTCAAGTAAGTAAACGAACATGTTTACAATCACATTCTCACTAAGCCTACAAAAAGGTATATATCGGCATCTTGACTGCCATTATGGAGACCCACTGATCTCTAGTACTAAGCCTACAAAAAGGTATATTTCGGCATCTTTACTGCCATTATGGAGACCCAATGATCTCTAATTCTCAAAGGCTGTACCATGCGCAGTACAGTCCCCAATGGCCTTGTCCATGGGTTTTTCAACATTCTATATCACGAGTGTACCACTGGGTTGCTACACTCTTGCCTTATTCTAATATAAGGATTACTCTGCAGTCTGCATACCTACTCATGCCTTATTCTCATACAAGGATTAAACGGCACTAGCCTGCCAATTTACTCAAGTTATCACAAGGCTGTATCCCCTACGCGGACCTCAGCTTACTTATGCTACCAGTATAGCATATTTACTAATCATTCATGCGTGTACCAATAAGCCGCATTCACAAGGCATTCATGTCATGCCATATGCACTAACTGCATACCAGAGTCAAACCACTACATTCCAGTCATTCTTGTTTGCAAGCAATTGAACTACATTGTAAATAGACGCTAGCCATAGATCTAGCAAGTGTTTTTCAAAGTGACTTTCCCCCAGTGTTAGAAGAGAATCCTGAACATTGAACGTTTCTCGTCAATGGTGTTCATAGTGTACATATTAGCTTTTAGGTGGACTTTAAGGTAATATTAATCCTGTTATTATTGCTTGTATATTGTTGTATTTTATATCAAAGCTAAATCAGCTAACATAGTTGATAAGTAGCTGTTCCGCAGGAACTCTAACAGACATTTAACTGTACATAGCTTCAAGGTTATGTTTATAACCATATATTAGTATTATAGTATTAGAACTGTTTATGCAATGCTTTAGTTTTTAAGAGTATTATTTATGTCATATTTTTCAAGGTCGAAATTTGCCTCGACTGATATTGTTCATATCGTAGCACTGACTACGTACAATCATTCAGTGTTTATATTTTGTGTATTTATGAGCTTCTAGTTATTTTCAAGTAAAGTAACTTATTAAAATATTCATATAATGCTAAAGCTTTTTGTTTTATTTACAAAATGACTTTAGAACTAGCCCTATGATAAATTTCAGTGCCTAAGGTTTTTACTTATAATTTGCCACCCCTTTAGAAACTTGATTTAAAGAGACACAGAAACAATGTTCAAATAAAAGTTTCAGGATTTTTCCCGAAAAATTTTAAACAAAATACCAAAAAAAAACCAAATGTCTGTCGAAAAACAAAAAAAATTTCGATTTTTCATTTTCTTTTAATAGAATGCCCTGTATATTATTGCAATTTTAAGATCTCCTTAGAATCAGCTTTTCAAAGATATATAGTTTGCCTATGTTTGGACTAGCCGTTTTTTAGTTATTTCACTTTAAATAACTTAATCTAGTTAGCCGCGTCTCTTGCAATGTGGGCAACAGCATCGTAGCGCACCAATTGTTTGTGTCAAAAGTCAAAGAGACGCAGTGTTTCTCCAGACTTTTGGGAATTTGTTTGCGTTATCTTTTGCCTTTTCGTATTTTTTAAAGCAAAATGGAATGGAACAATGATAGAACTATCGAGTTTATCGACTCCTATAGAAATTTCACTTGTTTGTGGCGATGTGAAGACCTTAATTACAAAAACCGGATTATGCGCAATGATGCTATTCAGGAGTTATGTACAAAATACAGTATAACATCAAAGCAAGTCTTGAACAAAATTAAGAGCTTGAGGTCATACTTCCATAAAGAACATACAAAAGTTACTAAGAAGAAAAGTGGAAGCGCAACCTCCGAAACATTCAAAAGCAGTTGGTTCACCTATAATTCCATGTTATTTATTTTGGATGGTGACACGTGACACGCTACGCAGCGGCACAGAAACCGAGGCCACTGTGACTGAGGTTTCAGAATATGACATCCAAGAGAACACTATTGAGAACGACGGAAATAGTGAAATAGAAGTAAGTTGTCTATACAGCTCGAAATGTATTTGCTCAGGTATTTACATTATTTATCGTTCTAAACATGGCACTGTCAAATACAATCCATTTTAAATTATACTAATCTTACATAGTTAGTTTTTCTATGAGATGAAAATATGTTTTCTATTTTGGTATCATAAAGAAGTCATTTCGATACGCAAAGTAGTGTCGAAAAGAGGTTCTTTTCGATACGCATTTTGTTGACTGGTTGCTATGATTAACAAAATTGTTCAATGTCAAGGCCCACTTGGGCAAAAATTTCGACACCGCATTCAATGGGATTTCTAGTAAAGACGTCAAAAATGACAAGATGGTGGCTCAAGTGCTGATCGAGAATAGAATAAATTAATGTTTTCATTAAAAAACCTGCAAAATAGAAAAAATAGTATAAAATACAAGTATTAAAAGACATTTTGCGTACTCGCACGTTAAGAAACTCCCCGCAAGCGGGTCGTTTCCTAATTTCGTGCTCGTGAGAAAAAATATGGTCTTTTAAAACTAGTATCTTAATATACTCTTAGAGCATGTTGAACATTTTATTACGGTATATATACGAATATAAATTACTTGTTGGCAAATATTTCTTGCCACGAAACACTGCCTTCTTTTGATACAAAATAATTCATAAATTCTTCTCTGACTAGCTTTGCATCATTTCCGGCTTTACGGGGAATTTTTTTGAAACTGATTATGCCCGTATGACCAGCAGCATCTCTTCTCCAAGTACCTGGTGATATTTCTCCTGTATCCACATTTTCGATATCGACTGTTCCCGGTGGAGAATATTTTTGTTTTGAAACGGCATTTCTTCCTAAAAAATTATGTAGGTAAATGCAACTTAAAACTAGTGCCTCTGCTGTGATAAAAGTCCGAACCCATTTTCCACAATGCGTCGGGCTCTAGACAGTCTATATAATTGTATGTTCTCCTTGGAGATCCTGCTGGTACATTAACCGGAAATGGTTTCATAATATTGGCTGTCAAAGGAAATGCGTCATCTGCCACGATTACATATGGTACTTCTAACTGCATGCTCTTAAGAGGTGTCGGTTTTGGTATATTTAATGCGTTATTAATCAAACGTCTACAGAAAGAGGTACTGTAGAAAACTCCCCCATCTGACATTCGTCCCTGAGATCCTACATGTGCATATATGAATTTAGAGTTTGCATCAATGATTGCCATTAAGACGATACTAAGCGTCCCTTTGTAATTATAGAAGGAACTACCACTATTCGCTGGACATTGGATTTGCACATGCTTCCCGTCAAGAGCGTCTATGCAGTGTGGGAAGTTCCACTGGTTTTCAAATTCTTTAGCTATTTGAAGCCATTCATCTTCAGTTGAAGGAACCTAAAAAATTTCGTAGTTTTATATGTTATGTTTGGTTACTATAATAGGTTATTTAAAAACTTAATTTTTTAATAACCAGAAAACGTTTTTAGGTAGTTGAAGACGAAACTACTTCATCAAGTACAGATCAACAGACACTGGATTTTGCAACACCTTCATCGAAAACCAAACGTAAAAAAATCGTCGCAGGTAGACGAATTTCATAATAGAGGCAAAGGAAGAATTGACCAAAAAAGATCGATTTTCCGCTTTTGGGGAAGTAATTGCTTACAAATTAAGAAGCTTAAATAGCCCACGTTTACAAGCTATTGCCGAGTTTGAGATTAACAAAATTCTATTTGAGGTGGAAATGCAAAGTTTGAATAAGCCGCCAAGCTGTCCCACTATCGTGCGTCCAAGTGATGCTCTGAAACAAGATAATAGCCGCCCTGGATCTTCAACTGCTAATTCTAGTTATGAATGTTCAATTACACCAGAAATGCTCAGCCCAAATTTAGAAACGCTTTCCAATCCTAGCACTACAGATTCCAACCAGAATTCTGCGCTAATACAACTACAAAATGTTCAACAACTCGACCTTGACATGGCAGAATTTTTGAAGTTTCATACATAATTATTTTTGAACTAAAGTTTGTTATCTTGTTTAAAATACTACTTAGATTAAATTAGTTTATTTCTCTTGTTTCTCCAATAAAGTTTATTTTTTCTAATTTGGAATTACATTAATTTTCTTACTTTAACATGTCCTTTTAAAACTTCATTCATGGCATTACATACTTCTGGTATAATTAATGAAATAGTTTAATCAGAAATTTTAAATGTATACATTAAACTCCTGTATGAATCTCCGGATGCTAAATATCTCAAACAAACTGCCAGTCTTACCTTTTCAGGAATAGCTTCCCTCATATTCGTATTGATTTTTTTAATAATTGGCCCAACCATTGACAACAGTTATTCAAAATCCGTTGAAGACATCCTCGTAAAGTTTTGAAAAACCAACCGCCATCTAACAGCATTTTCTCTATAAAGGAATAGCTATACTTCGTTTTCAGAAATTCCCGTATCCAACACTTGCGTTTATTACGTTGTTTGTTTCTTGCTATTATAGTAAACGCAGCACACAAACCTCCAAACTTCAAAACATCCATGTTGAAATGTGCAAGACGCACCGATAGCAGTTTTAAGTGTAAATGATATGTTGCACGATATAAAAAGGCAACGGTTTTGTGCGCTATATTGCATGCGCTGCTACACGAAATGCCGCATGCGCTAACGCACGGAAAAATGCACCGTCTAAAGCGCCCTTTACTCCCCACATTATCTAAAATAATAGAAAAATTAGTGAAGACTGGAATGCTCTCTTTTATTTCAAGGAACAAACTGCTTAATAACTGTCAATGGGGATTTCAAAGTTCAAAGGGTACAAGGGATGCAATCTTTAGTTTTCTAGAAAAACTGTACATGGGACTCAATGAGGGAGATGTGGCTGCAGCGGTGTTTTGCGATTTCTCTAAAGCGTTTGATTGCGTGAATCGTAAGATACTACTGGAAAAATTGGAGCGCTATGGATTTAGGGGAACTGCCTTTGAATGGATTACATCATATATAATGGATAGAAAACAAATGATTAGGTGTCAGGGAGCTGATTCATCAGAGCTTATCAATCCCCATGGTGTGCCTCAAGGTTCAGTATTGGGACCTTTATTATTCTTATTGTATATTAATGATCTAACTAGTATTGACGTCACTGGTTCTTTCACTCTCTTTGCAGATGACACCACAATCCTCTGGTTGGACAAGAGCCTTGA
Source organism: Pissodes strobi (assembly GCA_016904865.1). Taxonomy (NCBI): domain Eukaryota; kingdom Metazoa; phylum Arthropoda; class Insecta; order Coleoptera; family Curculionidae; genus Pissodes; species Pissodes strobi. The sequence continues at coordinate 31,817 of MU185280.1, read as the reverse complement.
AAACCTGACCACTAAAGTTTCAGAGGATATTCAAAGGATAAAGCAGTGGTGTGAATGCAATTGCTTGTGCTTTAATATTAATAAAACAAATAATATATTATCATTTAAGTGTAGTTTTAATGATTTGACACTGGATAATGATGTTGTTAGGTGTAGATCATTTGTAAAGTTTTTGGGCATGCAGATTGATGAGAAACTTAAATTCACCGAGCATATTACAGCCCTGAACAAAAAATTAGCTTCTGCTTGTTACGCAGTAAAAGTGGCTTCCCACGGCCTGTCTTAGAACAGGCCAGACTCGCGCGGCGGACAAGCACAGGTAAGCACGGATCGGGCTTGGCCGCGCGTAAGGTCTTCCCATGGCCTGTATGAGCCTGTTCTTCAAGAGTTTGAAGATAGGGTTCCGTTTAAAAATGTCGCGTGAAACTCGGCATTTTACTTTTCGATAGGTTGACTGGTTGACAGTAGGTTTAAAATAACCAAATACAGAATAAAATATACTTAGTATGTACTTATAGATACCTACATAATATGTAGCATGAAAACATAACAATAATAACATTAAGAAACAACTAAAAGGCGGCTTCTTAGTACTCCTAATTCTAGATAACATATTTCAATAGCAATCTACAGCTCACTACAAAACAAGATCACGAGTCGGCCCGAACGAGTTTCGTTACTTTTTACCCTTGTCTATACGGTCTAGCGGAAAGGCTCTAAGCGGTTTCGTGGTCTATACGGTTCTGGGTTTCCGATTATGACCTCCTGCGTTCGATTCCCGTCGGTGGTTCTTTTTTTAAAATATATATTAAGGTTATATTTGTTTTTTTTCTAAATTTGTGTTAGTTTTGGTTCATTGAGCCCTGGAGCGAGCGAAGCGAGCAGAGGGCCATGCGTGAAGTTAAGATTGACTTCGAAACTCGTTCGGGCCGATTCGTGAACTTGTTTTGTAGTGAGCTGTAGATGCTAGTACATGTTACAAAGGAAATTTATTCCTATGTAATGTAAAAAATATCATTTTGTTGTGTTAGAACTAAAAAATATAATCCATTGCTTTTTTTTTAAATAGTATTTTATGGCTTTTTGCCGAAGTTAGCATGGTATATTCTAAGCGCGTGCTTGTAAAATTCTCTACAGGTCTGGGTAAAATTTACTTTTATTTGTGACTTTTAATATGCTCAACTGTAAGCCTGTTTCTAGAGTCTGTCCATGCATTTTCGCAAAGCGAAAAAATGCGTTCAGTGGCCGCGTTGAATGCTGGAATGGACATTGGACGCGATAAATTAAAATATCATTAGAATATTTTTTAAATTTGTGCTGGAACTAAAAATTAAATTTCATTTTTCTATGGGCGTTTTGTTTTGCGGCAAATTTGATTCTTGATTGAAAATCGGGACATTTGGCGTCCAGCTATAGGTTTTGGCAGAACGTATTAAAATGGAAAATGGCCCCAAAAATCAACCCTAATCATAGATAACAACAGACATCGACAGGTCGCGACAGATCAGGTCAGGCCGCGCCTTTGAAGTTACCGACTTGCGGCGGATCGGACGCGCCATCACGGATCTTTCCGGGCGACCTCGGACGGCACCCTTCCCACGGCGTGTTGGCCCGAGCTGGCGCGGTCCGGCCTGTGATACCACGGGCCGTGGGAAGCCACCATAAAGCTGGATTTATAGATTGACATAACATAAGCATAGCATAAGCATAAGAAGTTAAACATTCATATTTAAGTTAGGCAATTTATAGATCGACATAACATAAAACACAACATAAGCTTGACATAAGAAGTTGACCAATATTCAACTTCTTATGTTATGTGCTTATGTTCGACCAATGAAAACACAGAATTATCCTTCGCATCTTCGCCGTCCCTCATTACACTTTGTAGTATACAACTTTTTCCCAATCGGTACAATTTTTAAAGAAGTTATCTAAAAACATGGTGATTCAGCCGACCCTGGCTAGCCGCTCGAGCTTATCGCCTTGATGCGTCATTACAATTTTGTACCGATCGGTGACAAGCAAGAATCCGTAAATCGGTTCTTTCTTTTGGTTTTAAGAAGAAAAATGCCTAGAAATCGTATTTCAAGTACAGTGTATGTGTCTCGGTATGTGTAGTGATATGTCTTGCTCGCAAAGGAGGCGAAAAAAGGGAGCAATATTCATCGGAAGAAGCGAATCAGGGGGTGAGTACACATAAGATTATATGCCAAAATTTCAAATGTACGTAAATACCTGGTGCTCTTATATATATAAAAACAGAAACTATCTCTCGTATAAAAGCATGATGTGTATAATACTAAGCTACCTTAGTATTATGAATAAATATGACACTTGTAACCCTTAATTTTTTACCTAATAAAATTAAAATGGAAAATACTCTCAAACTTCTAAAACTAACTATATTAGAATAAAATAGAGTGCGAACGGGTTACAGTCAAAAATTACTAACAAACTGTTATTTATATACGAGGGCATGACAAAACATTGTTACATTTGTCGTCTGTGCACAATTATACACAGAATCAAACAATATATTCGGAATTGAAATATATTATATCGAAATGAATATAAATAATAAGCAAAAGTTAACGATACGAGCTATTCGAATCGTTCTCTAGTAATCTCGTCTAATCGTAATCGTACATCCTACCAAAGCAATACTATTCAATCACAAAAAGTGGTTACATAACACAATCAAAAGGCTGACTAAGGAAATATACCGGTTGGCCTGCACATTTATTAATGTTTTACATAGAATAAAACGTTTTTACCATATAAAGGAATATAAAAAATGGAAACTAATGGTTATAATGCCTTCGTATTATTATCACGTTTTCGATAATTGATCCCCTTATGGGCCACATGTGGGACTATAAACTACAATTCGATTTGATGCAAATATTGCAAAAAACAAAAAACTAAAAGTTATATTTAATCATGATCCACTTATCTACAGGATAATAAATAAAACTTAAAAATCAAATATTATCATAATAATTTCAAAGGATATTCATAGCCACAATACTAGAGAGTTTATAAGAAATCGTACTGTTATTATTACTAAAATGTAATTATCCCCAATACCAGTGTTAAAAACACTGTCTAGAGCATTAAGGACTATGTATACTATAATTATTGTTATTACTGCATTAATAAATAATTTTCAAAAAAAAAATAATTTTTAAGTAAGTCGAAGAGTGCCCTTTTCTTACGAAATTAACCATTAAAAACTAGCCACAAAGGCAAGCTGACTCATAATTTCGGAGCGACTAAAACCCAAGTTGGGTATTATTATAGCTTTGCATGCCCCACCGTTCGCTTTGCTCGCAACGGGGGATCAATCAACAAGAACTAACCAAGTGCTAACCAAAACTAACCCAAAGTAACCCAAAATTAAGGGAAAAAGGTAAATTAATAGAAAGTTTGCTAGGACGTAGACATGGATTCGTGTCGCATCGCGCGCAGTATTTTGGATTACAACTCGGGATTTAGCCGCTCGTTATAAATTTATCGGAATGTTATCGTTCGGCTTTGTCGAAGCGATGTATATCGGAACGCATTATTTTTAAATAATTCGTGTTGATATGAGCCGACCGGTGAGGGAAAAAATTGGAGTAAACATTGCTTGCAGGAGATGTTAATAAATAATATCAATACCTATTTACAAATTCGCATTTGCAGATGCGAATAACTTTAGCTAAAATTGGCCTTCACATTTTGCAGATGTGAAGGGCCCCCAACAGCCTCCACGTCAGTAGGTGTATTATGTTGGAGTGGATAGAGGCACACTATATCCCTACATTTGCCGATGTAAAGGATATATGTATTGACAAAAATAAAACTGTATAGTGCTATGTATTTGCAGATACAAACACAAATAACCACCAAAAACAAATAACCACCATACTATTGCAACCCTCTTACATAAAATCATTGCATTGGAGGTAGCGAATTATTACACTCTTGGTTTCTGTTCAAAACAGAAATTACAGTATTTGCAGATACTGTAAATATGCTAAAAAATCGCTGCATTTGCAGATGCAGACGAAAGCATAACCAGGGTTAAGCAGCAAGCAAAAAGGTGAATAGTTCGTTGTATTAGCAGATACAATCGATCGTACCCACTGTCTGCAATTGCAGTTGCAGGTAGTGAACATATTCATGAACCTATTTTTCTGTTCAAAAATAGAAATTGCAGCATTTGCAGATGCTGTAACTAGGCTATTAGATCGTTGCATTTGCAGATGCAATCGATATAATAAGTAGCAAAACCAAGGAAAATCTTTTGCATTTGCAGATGCATTAGATGATTCTCTCACGCTAGCGGAGGAAATAACTTATCCGAATCAAGACTTACCAACATCAGAAGCACCAGATGGTCCTGAACAAAGTAAAGACCACGCTTTGTTAATAGGCAAAAAAAAAAGAAAAAAAAAAAAAAAACGAAGAAATCATATCTGCGAGGCCAGAACTACATACTCAGATAGATAGTTTTTAGATGGTACAATCACGTATTAAAAGGACTAAAAGATAAAAAAAAAAAAACAAAAAAAAAACAGTATGATAGAGAAGTATCCACCAGCTGCCAACTGTAATGTTAAATCTCAAAGAGAGTACTAAATCCTGCCAAGACAACTACGGTATGAATTACAGAAACAGCTATGGTCCGTGGGATTAGTGCCTTAGCCCTCCCTTTCAATAATTTAATTAGCCAACCGTCTGAACTAGAATTATACGTTCAAAATTGGCAGAAATTAAAGGTAAACAGTTCAATAATAGAGTGGGTACAGGATTATAAAATGCCTTTCAATAGGACACCACTCCGGTTAGCAAAATAGAAGACTACATAGGACGGCAAAAAATTTTATTTCAAAATACGCATTCTTGGGGAAAACTGATCTTAAAGATGCATATTTCCTTATCCCTATGCACAGTAGTCAAAAAAGCTGTTAAGATTCGTTTTTTGCAACGTATTATACCAATTTAATTGTGTTTCATTTGGTTTATGTACAGCTCCATATCTTTTCACAAAACTGAAACCAGTTGTAAGATATGTAAAATTAAAGGGTATAAAAACTGTACTCTACTTAGTCGATTGGCTAGTTATTGGTAATTCAAAAGAGAGCTTAAGTATAAATAAAATTACACAAACATTACAAGATTTAGGTTTTAGATAAATTCTGAAAAAAGCGTAGTTATTCCCGCGCAACAATGCTCATTTTTCGGGGTTATACAAGAGAAAAGATACCTACTGACAGAACAGTCTATCATCTTTTACCCTGAAAAATACCTACTCACATCTCCTTGCAGAGAGAAACAACCATTGTGGAAGAAAATTTCCCTGGCTGTAGGGAAATTAGGAAGTCTCCTGAGAAATTAAACTGATTATGTTTTTATTGCAAACTATAGAACAGTGAAAAAGAAATCGATACGTATTTTTTATTTCCACTAAGATGAATATTACAAGAGCTATACCAGTTTTTAGTTTTGTATATATAGATATACTATGCATGGTGTGACGTAACAATTCATGTGTATTATGACGTCATAAGCACATCTCACGGCGTTGTATCTGCTTCATTTTTTGACTTATAGAAAAAAGAAAAACACGTGTTCACTTATTTTTCATGGGCTATCAAAATAAGCAATAATAATAATAATAATAAAAAAAAAATAAATAAATAAAATAAAAAATTGATGAAACTTCCTTATTGTCAGGAGAGCCTTTCTATAACAAAGCGTACCTCATGAAGCGATAAAAGTGATTATTTATTCATTGACAGATAGCGCCCTCAAACAATTCGGAAATACTTACAATAAATGTGGGGAATTTGTAGTTTTGTAAACACCAACAAATATATACCAAAACCGTAAACTTATTGAGCTCCTAAATATTCAATTGTCTTCGGAGTCATCCTACTCTACCATGAACTCACACAAATCTGCACTTTCTCCAATATTGAATATTAAACAAAAGACGAAGCGGTTATAAAAGGGATTCTCAATGGAACATTTAACATAAGACCCCCAAATCCAAAGTACTCAATTACTTACTTGGGATTCCTACCCAGGTATACAGCGCTTAAAGAGCATGTACCTTCACGAATCATTAAATCTACAAATCTAACTTTAAAGCTAGTATCACTCTTAATACTAATAACGGCACACCGGCACACTGACAACCCGGAAGTAAAAATAGACAATATTTTTAAATATGAATACATAATTGAAATCAGATTCCCGGATAAAATAAAAGTAGGTGGCTTAAACAGGCTTCAACCTAATTTGATATTACCTTATTTTATCAATCAACCTGAACTATGTATAGCCACACTATTAGAGACTTACATAGAATGCACAAAAGGAAAAAGGGTGCTACCGTCAATAAAAGGTGAATAGTTCGTTGTATTAGCAGATACAATCGATCGTACTCTCCACTGTCTGCAATTGCAGTTGCAGCTAGTGAACATATCTATTTTTTCTGTTCAAAAACAGAAATTACGGCATTCGCAGATACTGTAAATATGCTAATAGATCGTTGCATTTGCAGATGCATTCGATACCACAAGTAGCCAAACCAAAGAAAATGTAATACTCACTCACAAAAAGCCTTATCACCCAGACAGCAGTCAAACCATTAGCAGATGGGTCAAGTTAATACTAAGAGCCAGCAGTATAAACACGGAAATCTTTGGGGCACACAGCACGCGACACGGGGCAACTTCAGCAGCTCAAAGAATTGGAGTTACATTACAAACCATTCAGAAGACAGCTGGCTCGACAGAAAAATCAAAAGTATTCTCAAAATTCTATAACAAACTTGGCATTGCATTGGATATTGGATTTGCATCTTGTTTACTGAACCATAATTTCTAAAGGATCATATAAATATGGAGCTACAATTATAACTTACTTACCAACTTGTTATCATATTACATAAGAATATTGGTATAGTATTAAAAATAAGTTAAAGGTTAATATCAGTTAAGCGTTAAACATGATATATGTACCTTCATATGTGTGTTATTAAATCTAATGGTTATAAATTTGAATTTTAGTTTATAAAAAGGCCTTACAAATCTAGGACTACAGAAAATTCGCAATTTTCAGTTAATGTAGATTACATCGCAAATACTTTAAACATCTACAAAGTGTAATGAGGGACGGCGAAGATGCGAAGGATAATTAAAAGATCAATCGACTTACCTGTAAGGAAGATCGATCGGAATTATCCGAGCATCTTCGCCGTCCCTCATTACAAACCCACCCAGTCTTTACCTTCTCCCTTTCACCCCAAATGCAATGTAATCAAAAATCTCACGAACCAAAATTGTAATGACGCATCAAGGCGATAAGCTCGAGCGGCTAGCCAGGGTCGGCTGAATCACCATGTTTTTAGATAACTTCTTTAAAAATTGTACCGATTGGGAAAAAGTTGTATACTACAAAGTGTAATGAGGGACGGCGAAGATGCTCGGATAATTCCGATCGATCTTCCTTACAGGTAAGTCGATTGATCTTTTAATTTTAATAATATTTACCTTTTGAGAGAATGACATATGCGATGTTCAATAAAATTTGGCGTTTTGGCTTTATGAGTGCTTGTTCTTTTTGAGAACGGTAAGGATTTATAAATTAATGTACATAAGACTCTATAATATACTTCTTTAAAACATTTTAAACAAAATTATGAAATTTGTAAGGTTAGTATTTTCGATTTACGGCTCAGGCGCAACATAGCACAAGCCCATTTTATAAATCGACCATTTCTTGTAATGTGCTTATGCTATACTATGTATATGCTATGCTTATGTTATGCCAATCTATAAATCAAGCTTAAGAGTGGTCAGTCACAACTTGAGGCACCATATGTCAAGGTCTGTCTACGTTTCCCTTGTAGAGTCTAATTTAAGATATGGAGTGGTTTTTTGGGGTTGTACTACCTAACAACAGTTCCAGTCCGTTTTTGTACTGCAGAAAAGAGCTTTGCGATATTTATGTAAACTAAAACCAAGAAAACATTGTAGACCATTCTTTATCAGTGCTATTTTTATTTTAGAAACAGTAACCTTTCTCAATAAATATGGAAATATACATGATATGTTACCGGAGGGTATACTACACGCAACTGTGATGAACTGAGACTTCCAATCCCAAAAAATGCGCTTACTTTTCTAGAAGAGTATTTTAATGACATTTTTTAACAATTCTGTAATAGATTTATAGCTTAGTGACAAATTTCTGTTTTCATTGTTTTATTTTATTGATTTTTTATATCTACATCTGTTGTGTGCCTATGTCATTTTATTTTTTACATAAATAAATAAATCTATATTTTTACTTTCTTGGTTGCGCACGTCTTCGAAAAATTTTTGTCTCTTGTACATAAATTTTATTCTTTTAATTTATATATACACGGTGTCCCATGTAAGAATGCACAGTACAAAGATCTCGCAAACCAGAAGAGCTACAAAGATGATTAAATTAGAGAAAAGGTGTGCCTTGCTGAACCCTACAAAGTCATGCTTCGAAATCTAAAAACATCCGATTAGTTCCGAACATATTTGAGAAAACCCGAATTTTCTCGATTTCGTTTTTATTTTTTTCTGACTTTATTTGGAAAGATATGACAATGCAAATTTCACATTGCCATTGCCACTTTTCCTGCTCTTCAAGTTGATGTTATTACATTTTCAATCTGACGTTTCGTTCCTTAGCGACCATCATCATTGTTTTTTTAAATAGTCGAAAAAAGTTCTTTTATTCCTAAAACCCTCTAATTTTAATCCTAAATCCAACAACATATCGCTCTTTACATTTATCCGACGTTTCGGATAAAAAAAACCATCATCAATACTATTTGATGACGATTTCGAAGGAACGAAACGTCGGATCAAAAATCCAATTACGTCATCATGTAGAGGAGGCAAATTGGCATAAGAATGTGTATTTTATTTTGATCAATTTTGATTATTAAAGCCTGAAAAAAAATCAATTGCAATCTACGAATTCTTGAAATTTAAAACATAATTAATTTTTTTCAGATTTTAATAAAGAGGATAGATCACAATAAAATTCACGTTCCTATGGCAATTTTTGTCCTCTTCCTAATGACGTAATTAGATTTTTGATCCCACGTTTCATTCCTCCGTAATCATCATCAAATAACATTGATGATGATTTTTTTCATCCTAAACGTCGGATAAATAATGTAATATGCGATATGTCGTTGGATTTAGGATTGAAATTATAGTTTTTTAGGAACAAAACAAATTTTTTCGACTATTTGAAAAAACAAAGTTGATGATGGTTGCTAAGAAACGAAACGTCAGATTGAAAATCTAATAATATCAGCTTGAAGAGCAGGAAAAGTAGTAATAGGAATGTGAAATTTGCATTGTTATATCTTTTCAAATAAAGTCAGAAAAAAATGAAAACGAAATCGGGAAAATTCGTCTTTTCCCAAATATCTTCGGAAATAATCGGATTTTTTTAGATTTGGAAACATGACGTTGAAGGATTTAGCAAGGCGCAACTTTTCTCCAATTTAATCATCACTCTATCTCTTCTAATTTGCGAGATCCCTATAGTGTGCATTCTTATATGGGACACCGTGTAGTTTTTATTTCTTTTCTCTTAAATACACATTATTCTAGTCATATTTTTATCAATTTTTATATTTTGTTCTATCCTGTTCACAGCTAATTTTTGAACATGTATTTTTATGATTGAGTTTATATTGAATGTTATTTTTTGTTTAGTTTTTCTTTTTTCTTTTTAACTAACTGAAAATAGTTAGGTGGTCCTTATTATTTAGTTCTTTTTTTATTTCCTTTATACATTTGTACTTTTTTATTGTACTTTATACATTGACTTTGATGTTATTTTTTGCCCTTATTATAAGCTGCTTATTGTGTGGCTTAGTGTATATTTATATCATCTCTTTTGGCTTTGTTAATAAGAACATGTTTCTTGAAACAATAAAGCATATTTTGACTTTGACTCTGACTTTGGATTATGCTGTCGCAGACCTTGGCCTCTGCGGTTTTGCAGCGATAATGAAATATTCGGCTCTATTGAGACATGTATTACTTTCATCAACTGGTTAAAACACTCAATCTCACTCTTCAGTAACCATCGTGTCTAACTTTCATTCCACCCTATATCACTACTATTCATTATATCGGGCTTGTTTACGTTTCATAGACATACTTTGCCCATTAAACTAACTATAAATTAATAATGGTTTTAATTATAAACCGTAAAATTCATCTAGCTTATCGAACATAACAGAAAACGAATGGTTTATGAGCCTCGATGCTTTAAATAATTAGTAATTATTTCGAACATTGCATCTGATTAGAATAATGTTCAATTAAAATGGGCTTTATCGTTTTAGTGGATTCATTAATCCGCACATGTTTAGCGAAATCTAATTTTGACTGCAAACAGTTTGTTGTTTGTTTAGTTTGCGGATGTATGGCTGTGAACAACGAGCCAGACCATGTAAAGTTGAAAATTTATTGATTTTGATTTTGTATTTTTCAATATTGTAAACTAGAAATCGTATTATTGTAATTATTATCTAAACATGTTTTAAGAACAATCAGTAAACTTTCAACTTATTTTATAAATCGTATAGGTGAAACACTAATGCGTGGACATAAAGCATATTTGAAGTCATATAAAACTATTATCTAAGGTAGATACAGTAACAGTAACGAGAAGAAAGCAGCTTAAATATAAAAAGAAACCAGCAACTATAAATAAACTAGAACTAAAAACACTAGAGGAGTACGAGGAACTGGACCAGAAATGGAGGAAACAAAGAAAAAAATTTAAAACAACTAAAAACCGTAACTAAGTAATTAAGAAGCAACCAAAAACTAAGCAAATACAAAGAAACCAGACACTAAGAAAAAATCAGAAACTAAGCAACTAAGTATAGGAAATTAGGGAATAGAAATAGTAAAAAATAGGACAAATATGTTAGGAATATGAAAATAGAAGTTGGAACGCGAATGTTGATGATAAGTATCTGAGATGATAGAGAAAATCATAATGCAAACATATAGGCGTCTAATAAAGGAGGTATAAATACTAGAAAAAGTTATAATTTTAAATGCAAGTGTTAATGATAGGTACCACATTGGGGAAATCATTGTAAAAACACGTAGGCATTAGAAAAGTAAATGGAAAAATTAAGTTATGAGTAACTGGAGAAAAAGGTTATAATTTTAAATGCAAGTGTTTAACGATAGTACCATATTGGGAAAGTCACAGAAAAAAAACACAGGCATTTAATTATAAGAGAAATTAAAGAGTTATAATATTGAGAATACGAGAATTATAATATTGAACTAAAATAAAGGAGAAACTAGAAAGCAAATACAGGTCATATATGGGAATGTTCTAGCCAACTGGCGCAGATAAGTACCTTTTAGGGAAGATCATGAGACAGACACTTTGGCAACATGACGACCTAGGAGATGAAATTAGAATTCATATATGAATATAGATAGAGATATAAGGAAAGTACGGCAGTATACGAGAATATAGTAATAGAAATGGAGGAAAATAAGTTGAAATATCATAGCATGGCACATAAAGCCAGGTGGCAGTGATAAGTATCATATGAAGAAAATCACAAGTTAAGGGGGAAAGGAAAATTACATCACACAATTTCCGGCCGGAAAATAGGTATAGATCGATAAAATAAGTAGAAAAATAAGCCAACATAACTCAGAAAACATATTATAAGATAAGGATATAAAATAAGGAACCTTAAAGTATAGAAACATAGACATAATAGAACAAATAGCATATACGTTGATGGAAAGAAAAACTTAGATTAAGTAAATATATACAAGAATAAGCCAACATAAAGATAGAATGAATAATCATGGATTTTTTTTTATGGCAATGGCACACACACTAAAGGGAGATCCTATGGCGCTCGACGAGCGGTGTGTGTGCAAAAATGTTGATTGACACGGTTCTTGAATATTTGTAGGTTGTAATTAGTGGGAAACAGATGTCCTGGAAGTGAGTTCCACAGTGATGCAGTGCGCCAGACAAAGGAGTTCTGGTAAAGCGATGTTCTAGGTGTTTCTAGTTGTACAACGAACTGGTGCGCTCCTGCCGTCTGTCGGGACTGTCTGACAGGAGTTGACAGGGACGGGATGATGCGGGCCAAATCCTGGGAACATCTGCCGTGAAAGTATCTGTAAAATAGAGATATATCGGCCACGGCGATGTTCCAGACTATCCAGATTCCGGGTCAACTCCGGATCCCCGACGAGACGCACAGCCCTCTTCTGAATGGAATCCAGCAGCTTTAGGGTATGCTTTGGTGCGGTCCCCAGATATGTGAGCAATATCCTAAGCACGGTCTTATTTGCGCTTTGTACAGCAAGAGCAACTGTTGCGGTGTACAGAGTTTTTTGTTGCGAAATAGCGCACCAAGCGTCTAGAAGGCTGATTTTGCGATGTTAGCAACATGGTCATGCCATGACATATTGCTGTTGACCGAGACACTCAGCAGCCCGATTGACGAGAATGAAGGAATGGTCGATCCTGCCATAATGCTGTCAGTGCCGGCTGTATTAGCTCTCTTAGTAAACGTTGCTGCTTGGATCTTTGCTGCATTGAATTGGACCAAATTTCGGTCGCCCCAAGTTTTGAACTTTCTCCAGGTCTTGATTCATTGCCGTAATCTGCTCCTGTCTGCGGTGATGAATCTCAGTCGCTGGTAAGGGTTTTTCTGATCTAAAGTGGGAGACAAGGGTACTGTCATCTGCAAAACTGTAAACAGGATTATTCGTTTCGATCAGCAGGTCATTAATTTAGATGAGGAACAGAGTTGGTGAAAGTATTGCGCCCTGAGGCACGCCCGCGTTGATGGTGAGTGTGTCCGAGATGTGTCCATCGGCTGCAACGTGTAGGGATCGGTTCTTAAGGAAACTGGCCAGCCAGCTGCAGAGAGAGGCGGGCAGTCCCAAGGACGGCAGTTTGTTGAGCAGTCCGTCATGCCAAATTCTGTTGAATGCCTTCGAAATATCCAACGCAATCGCTCGAGACTCTCCGTAGTTTTCAATTGCCCTACTCCATATATGAGTAACATAGGCCAATATATCTCCTGTCGATCTCTCTTTGCGAAAGCCGTACTGATTATCGCTGATTATTCTGTTGCTCTCGAGGTACTTGAGTAGTTGCTGATTGACTACACGTTCCATGACTTTGGAGATTATTGGAAGCAAGGCAATTGGGCGATAGTTTGAGGGCGTGGTTTTCTTGCCTTTTTTGGAACAGGTTGCACTCGAGCGACTTTCCAAGAGGATGGGTAAATCCCTTTTCTGTAAGAAAGAGAAAAAAGCCTGGAAAAAACGGGTGTTAGTTCGTTGGCGCAGTTCTTCAGCACGATGGCAGGTATTCCGTCCGGTCCTGATGCCTTTTGCGTATCTAGTTCTTTAACGATTTTACGAATATCACGGTGATGAAACTTAATTTCTGCCATGGTATGTTGATGTTCGATATGTTAAGGTGAGTCTTGCCTGGAGGGACGTCTAAGGTAGAGTGCGATGAAAACACTTTGGAGAGCATGTTTGCTTTTTCCTTGGCTGTAGTCGCTGTGATGCCACGTTCGTTCGTCAAAGGTGGGAGAGACGTTTTTGTAAAGTTGTTACTTACTGCCTTTGCTACCAACCATAAATTCCTGGAACCACTTGAACAATGCAAAAGTTTATTCCTGATCCTTTGATTGTATTTGTCCTTAGTTTCGTCAATCACACGTTTGCATTCATTTCTCGCTTCGACAAAGTAATTGCGATTTTTAGTGGTCTGATTGTGCTGCCAGTACTTGTAGGCTTGCTGTTTCCTACCTACAGCTCTCTTGCATCTTCTGTCGAACCAGGGCTTTCCTTTTGATGGTAACTTGATGGGAATTGGGATGTATGCTTCCATTCCTGAGGAGATTACTTGCATGATCTCTTCTCAGCGGGTCTTCAGTGGCAAAGCAGACGTCGAGACAAGGAAAATCTAGGTAGAACTGCCTTAGATCGTGCCAGTTTGCAGAATTGTAATGCCAGATTTTGCGAGGCAATGGTGGATCCTTCTGTATGAGTGGCAATTCACAAGCCGTTGTAATAAGTTTGTGGTCGGAGGTACCTAATGGCGGACCAACTGTAACCTGGCACTGGTCAGGATTGGTGGTCAGAAAAAGATCCAGGAGGGCGGCGAATTCGCCCCTCTCTGAGATTCGAGTTGGTTCGCCTACAAGTTGAGTAAGCCCGCAGCTGATGGCAAATGCTTCAGCTTCTCTACCTTCGTTGTCGGTCTTGTTGTGATGTTTGAGCCAGTTGGTGTTGTGGGCATTGAAGTCTCCCAGAACGATTATTTCTGAACTGGGGGGATCGACCTGTATTGGGTCAAAAGTGGTAGCTAGTGTTGAGATAAAGCTTTGGCAGGCTCTATCGCTCGGAGGGCGATAGAGACAACATATAAACTAGGTTAATCCCTTGGCGGTGAACTTGAGCCACATGACGTCAAGGTTGTTCGGTTCGAGTGTTTCCTCGCGGTGACATGAAAGGTCGCTTCGGACAAAAAGGCATATTCCGAACTTATATCTAAATCGGGTATGTAAGTCGTAACCAGGATAGAGGTAGTTCACTGTTGTTGTTGTAGAACATACTTGTGTTTCTGTAAGGGCTAATATGTGTGGTCTATTTGCTTGTAGATGTTGGTGTACCGAATGTATGTTTGTATTTAGGCCTCTTATGTTGCAGAAATCTATTCTAAATTGGTTCGGTATCTTTGCTGTGTGTGAAATGCGGAATGAAGGGCTCCCAGGGCCACCCAGCGCCCGGAGATCCGAATGGCCGGGGAGTTTACTTCTGGAATATTTTGATCCTGGAAGCACCATCATGTCCATATATTCCTACTGTGGAACCCGGGACAACCAGCGCGGAAGCGGAACGTGATTTGGGAAAACCACTTAGCGTTTTCCAATTCTGGTGAGGTGGTCTTTCACCGGACGATGCGAGTAGGCTTACGCATCTACCACCTAGGGCCGCTTCCACTCGAAGCATCGGTCTCAGACTCATTCCTTTGGCGGTCCCTAGTCTGACAGGGGTAAAAATGGGGTTTCTTGAATCACTCCCCAGTGATCAGCTCCAGACTTTGTACTTTGGTGTTCTCCAGCCTGGAGGAG
>MU185280.1:0-16593 GCA_016904865.1 Pissodes strobi | reverse complement strand
AACTCGGAATGGCGGGGGCGTCACTCCCCGTAATCAAACTCCTCTCACCAGTTTGACGTTCCTGCCATCCTAATAAGGAGAATTGCAGTCTTACAGTACATAGAATCCTAAATCCACAAAACCAGGCAGTTGTCAACATCAATCTCGCAAAAGCCACCTAATATTAATGATAAGTAAAACATAAGTATTTAAAGTGTATCTATCATGTTATAAATACTAAGCGAAAAACTTGTAACTTGTGTGAGGTAATGTACACCGAAAATCAATCATTATCCTTCTTAGAGAATGCGCATATTCTGGGAGGGATAATAATAATTAGAAATACTAATATCCAATTCAAATCATTATTTAAGGCAAGATAATTGACAGTCAAAAGGTGTAAATAACCCATACATGTATTAAATATCCGATGTTATTAATATTGTTCTAAACAATCTCGGCATTGTTTGGTATCGTTTGAGAGAGAAAACCTTGTTTATTAAGAACAAAATATATCCATGACAAATTGGTATTTGTTGTCCCCGCTAGAGGGCGCCAATTCACTTTTTTTAAATTTTTTTCCGAAATTTCAAATATAATGATGCCATTATTTTAACAGAAAGAGAAAGTAGATCAAATTTGCAGGAAAAAACCTCTAAACCGCATATCGATAACTTCACGCGTTCAGGAGTTATTGCCAGAAGAGCATTTTTTAACAATGCATGCATTGGAAAACAAATTATTTTTCGAATTTTTATGGTCAAGCATGCCATGACTGAAGTAAAAAAATGTTTTATTAAAAAAAATAATCAAAACAATCATGAAAATAACATTAATGTTACTATAATAATAACATAATAGGAAATAAGCTCGGAAATAAGTGTAAATTGTGACTTAAGATTGCTCCAATATTTTAAGAAATTTGGTGCAACAATTGAACGAAGCTTATCTCAGGTACCCAGTTTTAGTATAATAGTTATCGTAATCTTTCTCCTAAATTAAAATATCAGCCAAAAATTTGGAAATATGTGTAGAAAGAATAAAATCAAAATGTTGCCCTTTTTCTAACGAATTTCGGACTCAGTAATTCACACGTATGTTTTTACACTTTTTCACATTTAATAGGCCGTAGAAACGAAAAACAAACTTCTTTGAAAGAAACGTCAAATTTTTTCCACTCTTGGCACAGCGATTACGCGTTTTCTTCGTCCTATATTCTGTAGGCGTGGCAATGGAAGAACTGAAGACAATATTATTAATGTCCTGGCATACATAGACTATAGTAGGCAGATAGGAACTAGGGCATTATCTTCAAACTTGGGTATAGCACGAACTACTGTTAGTAATATTTTAAAAGACTACATTAATTACCATATCCTTCTTCTTCAACTGCCAGCGGCTGAAATCGAAGCGGCAATTTTCTCCACCCAACAAAGATTGAAACAATGTGTGCAACATGATGGGAGGCAGTTTGAACACATGAGACATTAAATTGAAATGTTTTATTCGAATTCGGTCCTTTAAATGATTGTTTAATAATTATTTTTTCTACTACCGTGCGTAAAGTACTCACTTTACGCACTCTCTAAGATTCGTAAAATAGGCCTTTTTAATGTGCAGTGCGTAAAGTAAGTTATTTTTTATTACGCATGCATCATAATCAACGATTATCGCACGCTGCAGCGTGCATAAAATGATGTTTATGATGCGCCTACTTTTTTAAAGGTTGCTATAGAAACATTTGATCATGTCAAATGTGACAGATTAATATATTCGTCAATATATCCCTTAAGTTTAATATTTAAAACATTTTTGAGATTATGATGCATTCGTAATAAAAAATAGCGTATGATATACGTGTATAAGATGCCTTTAAAGCCCTTGCGACTTACAAAACACTCCGCCGCGCGTCGTGTTTTGAAATATGTCGCACGTGCTTTAAAGGCCCTCTTATACACTTATATCATAATATACTATTACGCACTAGTGCGTAAAGTAAAGCTGACATATTTTTTGACGTTTACTGACATGTTTTTTGACGTTTAGGGCAGTGCGTAAAATAATATATTTTACGCACTAGTGCGTAAAGTAATATAATATTATTTTTATTTTTTCATATATTTTTCGATAGTAGAAAAAATTTTGTATGCTACTCATGTGTAAAATACCCTTTTTTTATTCATGGGATTGTCGCATTCGCCTACGGCTCATGCGACAATATTCCCATTCATAAAAAAAGATTCACTTTACACACTTGTTGCATAAATAACTATTTTATAATATATATTTTTTTATAATAGCCATGGCATGCTTGACCACAGAAGTTCGAAACTTAAGGTGCGTACAGACCTGACGCGACGCGCGCGCGACACGCACGCGACTTTCCAAAATTCCTAAGTGTGGACGAGGCGCGCGCGCGGCGCTAGCGCCGCCTGTCCGAAGCGCGTCGCTACCCGTCTGCTGTCGGTTTTTCGATGGCAGATCAAAGAAAGAGCGAGGCGCAGTGTGAATGGGTACATGGCTCACAGCAGGCGCGCGAGAAAACCGTGCGCGTCACGTTCGCGTAGCAGGCGCGCGGTCGGCGCGTCGCGTGCGTGTCGCGCGCGCTTCTCGTTAAGTCTGTACGCACCTTTATTGGTTTTTTTCAATGCATGCATTGTTAAAAAATGGTCTTCTGGCAATAACTCCTGAACGCGTGAAGTTATCGATATGCGGTTTAGAGGTTTTTTTCCTACAAATTTGATCTACTTTCTGCTTCTGTTAAAATAATGGTATCATTATATTTGAAATTTCGGAGAAAAATTTAAAAAACCATGAACTTTTAAATTGGCGCCCCCTAGCGGGAGCAGCAAATACCAATTTGTCATGAGTATATTTTGTTCTTAATAAGCAAGGTTTCCTCTGTCAAACGAGACCTAGTTTGCTCAAATATGTTGAGCCGAACTAAAGTTATAGGCATTTCAATTAGTCAGACTTCTCCCAGTGTTTTCTTTTGGTCACTTTAGTTATATAATTTTTTACCGCAAGTCTCTACAATCAGTAGTTTCTGAGATACAGCCGCTTACCTCGCTTATTTGCCCACCCTGTACATGGAGCACTATTCAATGTCAACCTACAAAGCAGTCAGATGGAGTCCTGATACAAGTAGAAGCGAAATGAGGATTCACGACAAGGATCTCGAATTGAATAGGCGCCTTCCTCCATGGATAACTATTGGCTGGAATCCAGGATCGAACTAAACCATAGGCCAGAGAGTTTAGTTTAAAGTGCTCAAATATAACTTAAATTTCAGTATGTATGGAACGATATGACTATTCGAACACTGAGGACCACTCGTTAATATTTAAGGGGGTTCCACTCTTTTAAACATGCTAATCAAAAATGAGTTTTTATCGTCTCTACGATAACAGAGTTTTTTTGACAGTCGCTAACAAATCTTTATTTTTTAGAGAGAGTCTTTTCTTTTTAAAGTTTTTAACCGTAAAAGATATTTTGCACTGGGGACCTAGGCAAGACGGAAGGGGGCATGTGTAAACTAGAAATCGCATTCACTAAAAAAGAACACGCAGTCTAAAGTTTGAACTTGATAATTGATCTTCAAATATAAAGTATTGTAATTATTATCTAAACATGTTTTATAAATAATCAGTAAACTTTCAACAAATTTTAGTATAAAAGAACGTGCAAATCGAGTAAACGACAACTTGGTCATCTGGTTAGTAGTACCTCAGGGGCAAACGCTTTCTGGTAACTAGTTCAAACTCTCCATGCCTGGTCATCCGGTTAGTAGTACCCCAAGGGCAAACGCTTTCTGGTAACAGGTGTAAACCTCCCTAAAGTTACGTCAGTGAAAAGTACAAAGTGAACCAAAATTAAAGTGAAACTAAATTAAGCATACCGATATAAACTAAACGAATTAGCTCTTTTAAAATACTAACATACTATCAAGGGAACCTCAAGTTGTTTCAAGGGAACCAAATAGGTTGAGTCCGGTCAGTCCTAAACGAATGGTCATGCGTTTAACGCTATTCTTGTAAATTATATTCAAACACAGTTATCATCATCATCAGTGCATACCTTCCTGTATACCAAACCTGGGCCTCAAGATACGTACAGTTTGTTTCGATGTAAGCGAGTCATTATTCCATACATCACATTCTGAGTTACGCCGCCTGAAAGAGCAAAGAGGAACGCCGCAAACAAATATACTTAGCAACACATAATGGGAAGCGCCCAAAATCCTCTTTGACAATATGCCTTCTATTCTACGCTACCAGTTTTTTGTGGGATATCTATTGGGATAATGACTTTGTTATTCCATACAAATATAGTTTCTATGAATAGCAAATATACCTATAAGCAAGGAGTTTAGGGTTTCCTGGGTAGTATCTAGCATAGATATTTACCTGCAACATTTAAAATGTTTTATTAAGAATGTATTATTTACTCTTTTGCAGTGGAGCGTAATGGTCAAATGTTATTGTAAATATTTATAACTCAAATGTTCTTTCGGCTTAGTAAGGCTTAGTCGTCTACACTGGTCCTAATAAGTATTTAATTATGTGACTACTGTTGCAACAAACAGCCATACCTAGGCACTAATTAAACATCTATTGTCTGTAATGTAATTATATAATGAAACGAAATTAACGTGAGCCACCCGATATAATAATAAAAAGCGCTCTAATCACGTCCCCCCCATCCCCCTTTCCTCCTCCTCTACCCGTTTGTCGTACCCTTTTGTCAAGTGGAGAGAGTTTAAACGTGCCGAGTTTCGCGTCATTAAACTTGTGGAATTAGCCTTAATCTTTACAAATAACGAGTTGCCGAAGTTTGTCATGGATGGAGCCAGGTCTACGGATTAGGTTATTAATTTTAAACTATTTAGCCGCCCCCCGAATCCAGTGCCGTTCGTGCGAAGCAAAAGAGCCAGTTTGGATTCTATTAAAACGTCTGCAAGGAATGCAGAGCCCCGTGCCTGTATTAAACTGCCTATTTTACTCAGTTAAAAGATTGTGTATCCAGGGCCGGATTAAATTATGGGCTACTTAGGCTGCAGCTGTGTATTCTGCTCGACATCTGTGCTTGAACATGTTCATATTCATAATCGATTAAACCAATTTTCATTAGTTTTTTAAAATTCTCTCTTATGTGGACTCCACGGTGTATCTTATAGCACATGACTCCACAAATATGCAAAGAACTTTTCGCAAATTAAAAACTATATTTACATAATTAAAAATCAAATTAACGATGGTTTAGGAACTTAAATAGAAACTGCATAAAACCTTGAACGTATATATCCCTTTCTACGAATTGCCGCAGTCGTAAACTAGATAACGCGGCAACTCACCGAATGAATAGGAGGAAAATAAATCTGGAACTTTGGAAGTTGGAAACGGAAGTAAAAAGTTATCGGCCCTGTCTGGACAAAATATGAAAGCTCTCGATTTTTATTGTGTGGAAATTTCGGTGTGTGGTGAATAGGAATTGGGATGTTCCGAAAGAGAAAAGAATAAAAATGAAAAAACTCTAGTTTTGGTAATAAACAGAAATATGCACTAAGGTGGTGTAGTTATATATGTCAGGACGCATAGTGGCAATTTTTTGAAAAAAGTGGGCTTATTAATACGCTAATTTATTGTAAAGTTGAGTGGCATAAACATGTCCATGGTATACTTCCGTAATAGAGAACTTCCATATTGTGTAATGGTAATGCCTGTAATCCTTCAGTATGAATAAGACATACAAAAACATGAAGCTTTACCTTCATATATATACAACAGAGAATATCAAATGATGACAATTCCAGTAGTAAACTCAAACTTAAAAAAAAAAATTAATATAATATTCTACAAACATTTTTACAAATGAAGAATAGATACCTAAACCAATATTATCACATATACACAGATGCATCTGTAGAAAGAAAGTATAATGAAGCTAGATTCGGGGTTTACTGCCCAAATATTGGGTACAGTTTTTCTTCAAAATTACCAAATTATATTACAATCTGTACGGCAGAAATTGTGGCAATCCACAAGGCAGCATCCCTGTGCCTCCGAAAGGTAGTTATATTTACTGATTCTCTTAGAGCAATAAAAAAGTCTCAAATAATAAAGGAACTAAGGATCTAGATCATATATCATTTCTAAAGAAACAGATGATAATAGAATCGAATGCAAACGGATGTGTTGGATACCAGGACATGCAGGTATAAAGGGAAACGAGTAATCAGACCAACTGGCCAATGTAAGGAGAATTCTACCCTATCCAATACAGATGGACAAAAATGACTATATCACCATTATCTGAGCTGGAACAGCTTCTGGCGGGCGACATTGAGTAGTAGAGGACAGAGATATTCAGCTCTAGTCGATGGTTTTCCTAGAAGGCCATGGTTCTTTGAGTCGGAGGTTCTAAGTATACGTCATGTAACTACGATAATTATTAGACTACGTACCAACCACTGCTTAACCCCTCAACATCTGCACAGATTGCGTGTTAGTGATATCCCGGAATGTAAGTGTGGGGAGTTGGGTAACTTACAGCATCTTTTATTTGAGTGTAAAAATATTATACCAAATTTATATGAAATACTGTTGGAAAATAATGTCAAAACCCCTATATCTTTATTAAGTTTGTTGTATAATCCTAAAAGTGACATCATTAAAATTGTAGTAAAGTATTTATAAGCGATAACAGTTTAAAGTTGTAAACTCTGAGCTGTTAATGTGGAGAATCCTTCTTTTAAGTACCATCCTCTTGATCTGAGGCATCATTTCTTTTGTGGAAAGCTCCTCAGATGCCCGGGAGCTAGAAAAGTATCAATAACCTGTTTTGTGCTGTCTTTCTGATTAATAGATTGGATAGGAGCCAGCATCCGACGCGATTCATTTCGCAATCCCAAAAGATTAAAAAGTTCGGTATGGCTAAATACCTAGAGTGAAGGCCAAAAAACAAAAAAAAATATCTAGGCTTGGCAACATCGCCTAGTATGAGTTAATTTTCAACTTGTTTGCATTAGAACGCGCCAAAATAGGAGAACCAATCAAATCTAAATTAAAAGAATTGAAAGGAAGCAAACGAAAAAATCGAATATAATCATATTTCTATCACTTACTTGGCAACATAGCTACAAGTTCAAAAGCTTGAGAACGACTTTGACCAACGCCACCTACACTATATAAATGGCGTTGCTTTTATCCCCAGACTGCAATCAGTTAAACACATAGAAATAGGACTCCTAGAAGGCTGATAGAGTGAGAAGTCCCTCACGGAGAAAGGGAGAAAACAATAGGGGTTGGGTGATAATACGCTTGCGCGGGCATGTAAATAAGGACCTATATTTACTTGCTTACATGCAGTTTATATAACAACACCGTTGCCAAACTAGGAGACATTTACTGTTTTATGTGTATTTTAATTAGATGACTACTGAAAAACGTAGGAAGTAAACCCCGAAACGGAATTTTTTAAAATCTGTTTCATATTTAAATTTACTCTAATACTTTCGAAGTATATGTTGCTAAGATTTTTGATTATGTTAATAATTTTTGTGTTACGTTAAAACCTAGTACTTTACATATCTTATACTTGGCAACGTTGCGAGATTGCAAGGACGTGGACCCGATCGGACGCCATCATGAATTCTTGTTTTCTTTGCTTTTCGACTTTCGTTGTTCAGTTTTGTAAAGAGTTCTTGTGTTTTTTATTATTGCCGTGTGTTTGATAGTACTATAATTCGTTTTCGGTGTTATTTGTCAAAAATGCCTTCAACTTAATACTCAACATGCCCTTATACAGACAGGCACGCGCAAAAGCTACGAAACTCAGCGTTTCTGTCTTACACATGGATATTTTGTCTCTCTTCCTTCGTGAGTAGATCTGCTTATATACTCTTATGTATTAGCCTTCTAGGAGTCCTATTTCTATGGTTAAACAGAATTAAGCACTTGCGGCTGCGCATCTTGATTCGTCAAAAATATACTAACGTCTCGCCGTGAATGGGGAGCTTCATCCCGAACTCCGCTCGACAATATTGTTTACACATTTTTTCACTTCACGCGTTTGTATAAAACTAACAACTAAAAAGTAGTATTTACTAGTTGCAAAAATAGCCATATCGCTATTATCAAATTTGACTCCAAAATTAATCTTTCACTTCGTGTTTTATGTCTATGTTAATTCCAAACGTCTTTGTTCAAGCGGCACCCTCGGAACTAGAAGGCTTTGATGTGATAGGTAAATCTAAGATGGCGTCGCGAATAGGGAGAAGGCTTTGACACTGGAAAACGTATTAATTCATATATAAAGTATTTTTGTAACCTTTTGACTTACAAAAAATACATACCTAAATTATTACTCTAGTAGTTAATTACATGTCATTTATCAAAATAACAACAACAAATCGTTTGGGAGCCATATGCATCACAGAAAGGAACATAATAATAATAAGTAGTTTAACAGTTATAATATGCTATGAATGAAAAAATACGGACTATGGCTATTAATTTATAAATATACAGTGATTTGTTTAAAATATATCTTGACATGTATACATACGTATAGCTGTAAACTAAAACAAGAATACATAGTTTGTTATATATTTTTAAAGACTATTTAAATAAGATGTGAAATAATTAATGTTTACTTTTGAGTACTTTTTTGATTTGACAGAATCGTTTCTATTTTGTTTAAAAAAATTTAAAATTTTTAAAAAAACTGAATTTTGAAAATGTTATCTATTCTTTTCAGTTTGAGTATGCATGTGACACAGCACACGTGATAGAAGTGAATACTTCTTTACCTTATTTTTCCATAAAAAGAGCGAGAGAGAGTGAGAGGGGGTAAGACGGGGGAGAGGAGGTGAGAAGGGGAGAGAGGGGGAGAGAGGGAGAGAGAAATGTTGCGCGTAAAACCCTTTAAAATGTGTTAGCAAGATATAATGAATAAGATGATACCTACCCTTAAGGATGCGGCCAGCGCAACATGTGTGCTCCGACTTGCTCGTCGGCGTGGGAGTGGGTCAATTACTTACTCTTGACCAGGGCGCCACCAGTTTGAAATATTCAAACCCGCAGATCCAACCAGGCAGATCCTTGGTCTTAAGAATCCATAAGGGCGATCCAAATCGACGATTATCCGCTACGCAAGGGCGATTTAAAATCCAGACGACTGATAAATACAATTGTTTGGTTGATGGATTTCAGAGCAAATAAAAAACTGTCACGTTCGCGCAGGTTTTTAAGTTTATTGGCATTCGTTAGGTTTGACAGTAACGTGTCGTCATATTACTTCCAATAATCAAAATAATATAAATATAAAACAGGTAAAAGAGCTCAATTGGAAACAAACAATAATCTATATGCTCATAAATGTAAAGACAGTAATTTAAATTAAATTTGCGTTAGAATAGAAGTGAATTAGATAAAGAATGATCGAACAATTATTAGGCATGCTTTAGCTATAACGGAGTAACAATATAACATCAAATGATTACGAAAGATCAAACTAAGTCCAACAAATTAATCAATAATCGCAATATACATAAGGCATCTATCGTCTCATCATACTAGTAATTAAAAGTTATCCGTCTAATAGTAGCTACTAACTTTGTGCGCGTTTACCATGGTAGACGACTCGCAGTTGTACATGAATAAACCTTACTGATTCAGATTATAAAATACCGTTATGTAAAATTATTTAAACTGAATAGTCAATAAATCAGAACGACAATGTTGATCATTTAACGCAATATAAATCAAATTGTAAGATTAAGAAATGTAATATATAAAAAAAACTATCAGCATTAATATAGATTCACACTAGTAGATTCAGCAGTTAATTAGATTCGTATAGGTAAGCTATGCTTTCACCGAAACAGTACCGAGTATAGTTATATTAGTACCACGCAGAAAACTAAACACGCTACAACATACAACGCTGAACACGCAATCTAATATACGCTGGTCAATAACACGCTGAAAATACACGCGTGAAAATATCAGTAACACGCCACTAACATTATATCGAAAAGATCACAAATATAACCTAAGCTTATCTTTACTTGTCTTCGCCGATATCACCTACGGCCTTCTGCACGTGGACTACAGCTATGCACCTTGGGACCATAAACTCTCAGTGGTATTTGAGGTAATGTCCATACCTCTATGGCTACAGTCGGTACCAATAAAACACAACCAACCGAACCGTACTGCCTGATAGTTACTTGGTTGGCTACTTAAACTCTCTCCAAGCAAAGCTGGCTTTAAACAACAATAGCTCCAAATAACATTAACTTGTTCCATATACAAATAACTCCAGGCCAATAACTCCAGCCATAAAATAGCTTCCAGGAAAACTGGCTCCCGGTAAAACTGGCTTTCAACAAAAATGGCCCCCATACAAAAATGGCTCCCAGTAAAAAATGGCTCCCCGAAAAAGAAAGTTTAACTACGTAGGGTTTTTCGATGGTAATGACGAATTGGGAAGCAAACGCTCTCTTCTACAGGCATTCCTCGAAGAAGGAAACGGCGTACTTTGTTCCAGAATCCACTGCACGTGGCAAGTTACAAACCAAAAATCTTGACTCTCTGGCAAAAATCCATCCAATCCAGTCAACTAACTTCTCTACAGCAACCTAATAACTACGCCACTCTCTATCGCCCGAAAAAGTATACTCCCCCTTTAGGGTGAATTAAAAATTCTTAAACTTTTTATCAGACATATATACGCACTACCTCCTAAGAAGGATTTCCGAAGAAAGAGGACGATATCAAGCCAAAAACCACCAACTAGCTCGTGAAATTCGATGTTAAAAAGCTAGAACAAAACTCGAACCATAAGCCCGTTCCACATTGTCCTGTAATCATACGCAAAATACACCAGCCGATTGTCACCAAATTTACTAACATCTACAATATGCAATGAAACGTACCTAAGGCTTTATGATATCATGCATTGCTGGTAAGACAAGGAAATCCAACGATAAATTCATCATTAACAAGGATCAAACAACCACAAACCAAATCATTCCGAACGGCGGTCATTTAAAACTCCAACACCAAATCTGTTCGATGCATTTAATCGAATCGAACGCAAACGTACCTTTAGCTCCATCCGGTTTTTACCTTGCTAAACCATATATTTTAATAACTAGCGTCTTCAGGCAGCGGTCTGTTTTGATCTTTTCTTGTGACCTTCGGCGACTGGCCGAATGTCGGCAATAATTAAGTTGTTTCGCATGAACCTCCGCTCGCTGCGCTCGCTACGGGGGCTCAAGAAAAGGAAACTAAGCAGGTGCTAACCCAAATCTAACCCAAGGCATACCCAAAATGAAGGAAAAAACTTTTTACAAACACAACCGAAAAAAGAATTAAAAAATAGCTTGGCACTGACGGGGGCCGAACCAGCAACCTTTGCATCACCAACACACTATCGAACCACTGACCTATCAGACGGTTACAAGAGAGCTAGCGTACCGCGAACACATGGGTAATTCGGCCAACGTCGGGTCGCGTCGTGGAACCGACAAGAAAACATCAAAACAGATCGCTGTCAGAGGACGCTACTATTTTAATACTGCAAAGCAGTTCGAGCGACATTGCCAATTTAGGGAATATACGCATTTACTAACACATCCTGACTGCGTATTTTTTAACGCGAAAGCGAAAAACAGTCGTTTAACATCAAAGCTGACGATAGCACATCAATTAATTATGTATTTTCCTGTTGGCCGAAATAGTAACAACGTCAAAATCCCTAAATCGTAACAACGTCAAAATCACAGGACAACCTGCCAATTAAACATCTGGCAGCGTTCCAAGAATAACCCTTTTCATTAAATGTTCCAAAGACCATTATATTTAACGCGTCCGTAGGCAACCAACAATTCTTTTAAGGTATATTACTGCCGAAAAAGGAAATTATTCGCAAAGTAAATGATGCACTGCTATATACTTAAACGTTTTAAGGGTGGAATCACTGACTTTATTTAACTTCTATCTGTTACATATTCGTGCTAAATTGTTATGTAACAGAGAGAGATACTTTAGCTCTCTTGCAAGACGAAAATTTCAAAGTGTGTAGTGACGCGGCCTTGAAAAATTACTCTCATGCAACCAAAAATGTATTCACTTCAAAAAACAATTGCAAACGCATGAAAAGTAATGGGAAAGATACCAGTGCAATCTTAATGAAGGCATTTTGTGACAGAAATGTAAAAATGTCTACTCTAACCTTTTACTGAACGCACCCCGCACCCTGGTGAAGTCTACACTCAATCAAGTTCAAGTATCAAGTAGGCTAGAGAAAATAATAAAAGAATGAAGCAGCTGTCAAATTGATAATCTGTCCGTCGGTGATTATTTACCAATAATTTTCGAGTTTTTTTGACATTATTAATGTGTGCATAATAATATAAACACAACTTTTAAAAACTCTGTTTTGGTATGAAAATGTGGTAGGTACAAAATAATAGGAAGAAATTCTGTAAGTAGTGCAATGTAAATTCATAATCTTGGATACGCTTTGAAGAGCAAAGATGTACAGACGCTGGTACTTATTTTTGTTTAACTGGTTGCAGTGCAGGGGGTAAAAGTAGTTCTCAAGCTTTTGAACTTGTAGCTGCTATGTTGCCAAGTAAATTGTGATTGTGAATCATGGCGACGTACGATTGCGCACGTTTCGTGGAGCTCTTGTTAATTGAGTATTTCTCGCGTTTAAATCGCGAATTAGACACTTTAATTATCACTAGTGTATTGTGTATTTTATGTTTAGTGTATTTACTGTCAGTTTCTCACCAAGGGATGTGTTTTCTTTCTGAAATCGTCTGCTAAAACCTTATATCGGTTTTTTAGATGAAACTATAAACTATTACAGTGCTGCCATTGTGAGTGCTTGAAGATTCCTTAGAGTTTTCTGAGCAGAGAAAGTGTGATGATGACTGAGACTGATGAAATTGAGCTAATTTGTGATTTCTGTAGAAAGGATTGCTTTTTTAAGGAGAGCAAAACATTGCTATTTGGATGCTCTTGTGATAGGTGTAAGAGAGATTCATGTCGAAATTGAAGCAAGATCTCGTTCGGGATAAGATACGCTATTGCAAAGACGAGGACAGTCCTGATATGGTGTAAAACCTGCATAGATAAATTGCCGAATGAAGTACCCCATGAGCCAGGAGAATTCAGTAAATCAAGTTACCTGCGAAACCACTCTTATTAGTGAAGTGAGTAAAAAGGTGGTTGATGAAGTTTTGTCTGTTATGGAGGAACGGGTCAGCATGAAGTTGGAGAGCATTTCAAGAGCCATGCTTGAGAGTAACAAGGATCTGGTGACAATCAGAAACAGAAAACACAGGAAAAGATTCACAGTGCGGCAACGGCGCATTCTGTTGGGTCAAAATCAGCTGATTGATCAGCAGACTGCGTCATCCAGTGTTGTCACTTCCGCTGTTGTCTCTCATGGAGTCCAAAACCAGAGATTGGCAGAGGAAGAAGAAGAGCAGTTCACACTGGTCCAAGGCCAAGGAAGGAGAAGAATGAGAATTTAGCCGTTTGAGCAGTCGAGGCCCGCCCAAGAGTCTCAGAGCCAAGCCCGCAAAGGAAATGGAGAAGAAGAAGAAGATTCTAATGTAAACAACAGAAGAAGTCATAACCGTAAAAGGGGACTTCCGATTCGTCTTCGGTCGAGTGTGCACGTGTCGAGTATCGGCCAATTTGTTCCAGCTTCATATACATATATGTAGGATACGAATTGTAAATAATGTACATATCTAGAAATAATATCTATAGCAAACATTATATATATTTTAAAGCACTAGGAACGGCATCTTCATGAGTAAACAACCTGTACGCCGCATCCCTTGCTCCCGCCGCCCCGCACCCTCCGTTCCCGGGTTCCTTGCCTGGCCTGAACCTGAAACCCTAAATTAGTCTAACCCGAGACAAAAAGACGAAAAGACGCGTGTGGCTCACCAGACGGGTGATTGCCATTTTTGGGTAGTTTCTCGCAATTAAAGTCGAATGCTAGAGACGCTAGCTATTTCGTAAGAAACGGCCTAATAAAGAGTTGTATAATTTAGTGAGGACATTTACGACGTTTACGGAATAACGGGAAGTGTAAAGTGATGTAAATGCGTAACAAAAGAGTAAAGTGGCATCATTCCTAGCTATAAGAGACTGAATAGTGTGTTAATCCAACGACTACTGTTAATAGTTCATAAGCCAAGGTATCCCTAATCATTTACTTATTAAATCTACTTCTACTCGTTTATCCAAGTCTTTCTATTGAACCCGTTAACATTCATCAAGTACCTCTAGACAACAATACAAAAATCCCACATATATGTTAGTTGGGAGACCCATGGGGCTTTCAGGGGCTGTGTTGATTCCCCGAATAGGATTCGGACGTCCAGCTGAGGGTTATAGCCCCGTGCATGTACAAGATTTAAATGTGTGTTCGAACCTTAAAACAAGCCGTGCAATCTGAGCCCCCCAGGAGTACATACTCGACATACTGGGGGTTCTAAAATAGTATCCCTGTCCACCAAGGTGTAACTTATCTGGGATGGGTCGCCCCAGCCCTAACTAAGCGTGGACAGGGGTCGTTTCTGGGTAAATGCGTAACCGCGAAGCCCATAACTAAAAACTAACTAACTAACTAACTATATCCGTAAAAGCAATCAAAACATTATTTTGGGAAATGCGATTTTTGAGGGGGACGAAAATTTTGCGGGCTCTGATAAAAAGGCCCATTTTTATTTGGGGCGCGTTAAGATGGGTATTACTTCGGGGTTTATAGAGAATCACATTAAAAAGCACTGCCCTAATACCAAGTTTGTAAGAATTGAGCCTTTACCTGTAAAAGGAGATGTAAGTTCGTTTAAAATTACAGTTGATTTTGACTCTAAGGATTTGCTTGCACAGCCTGGTATTTGGCCTAAGGGTGTGGTTTTAAGAAAATTTTGGATGGGACAGTCTAGAAATTTTTACAAGTCAGGGGGAGCCCCGAGCGTGGATTAACCTCATTTAATAATGAAAACGTGAGTAATCAAGATATTTCTATATATTACTTGAACACAAGTGGCATGAGAACCGAATTACAAGAATTTCAAAATGCATTAAGCTGTAGCTGCTATGATATTGTTACGATAGGTGAAACATGGTTGACATCAGATTACTCTGATGCCGAGATTGGTAATGATAAATATGATATTTTTAGGCATGATAGGGTTCCAGGTGTTAATACTGCAAAAGAGCGTGGGGGTGGTGTGTTGATTGCGGTAAGAAAAACCTTATCGTCACATTTGATTCTGACCCCGACTGTGGGATCAGTGATTTATCAAATTTACATTTCTTTAAAGTTGAGAAATCAAAATCTTATTTTGGGTTGCATTTACATTCCGTCTCCATCTCCTTTGCAGGTCTATGAGGATCACTGTCAGACTGTTGAGTTTTTATATCGAATGTATCAGGGTAGTTCATTTATTTTGGTGGGTGATTATAACCTACCAAGAGCCAATTGGGGTAATGACAATATGGGTTTAACTGTTGTATGTCCAGAAAATGATCATGCACATTGCATTGCAAATAACTTCGGGTTTTACAACTTTTTCCAGACTAGTCAAGTCGTTAACAGTTATGGAGTTCAGTTAGACTTAGTCTTTAGTAATTTTGAAAACCTCTGTATATCCCCAGCTATTGACATTATTTTTGAGAATAGCTTGTGTCACACGGCATTGAGTTTTGAGATTTCACAGGCGCAGCCCTTTGAGGCAAGGTTATATTTTTCGATTTCTTCGTTTGCTTCTTCTCAATTCCTTTAATTTATTTGGATTAGTTTTAGTTAGACTTGATTTGCTCTTCTATTTTGGCGCGTTTAAATGAAAACAAGTTGAAAATTAACCCCTACTAGGCGATGTTGCCAAGCATAGATTTTAGATTTGGTATTAAAAAAGATTTAAATTTTGACATTTCTTTTCTTGTTTACCGATTCCATAAAAGAGAAAAAGAACGAAAGAGAGAAAGAGTCTTATACTTAAATTTACCTTTCTTTCGAGACGAAAATTTCAAAGCCTGTCGTGACGCGGCCTTGAAAAATTACTTTCATGCAGCCGAAGAAGTATTCACTTCAAAAATGGAATAATATAAATGCAACTTTGTCGTTCTCTAATTTTATGTACTTATCAATTTCGTATACTTAATTACAATACAATTATTACTAAAATCTGCCTATGAAACATTTTTCGCTATTATAGCTTATATATATTTAATTCTGCTTTTAGTGATTGTGTCGAAAAATAAGATCGAAAATCGTCTGTTTTCACAAATTAATAGAGTAGCACGAGTTCTGTTTCTAATTAAAAAAATATCCCGCGATTTCGCTGCACCGTCAAAGTCAAAGTTCAAAGTGAAGCGAGCGAAAACAGCATTTGCTCATCACAACGCAAGCATCGTGTTTGTTTCTTTTGATG
This sequence comes from Pissodes strobi, assembly GCA_016904865.1. NCBI lineage: Eukaryota > Metazoa > Arthropoda > Insecta > Coleoptera > Curculionidae > Pissodes > Pissodes strobi. Next base: position 140 of record MU185280.1, on the reverse strand, counting down.
TTCTCTTATTGATGTAAACACGCAATTACGCCGTCATTAATTTTATTGAGCCGTTTGTAATGTCGATTTCATTCGGACAATAACCCTGGGAACGATGCCGCGCCGCGATCTCGGTTTTGATTTATTACTTTTCAAATGTC
>MU185279.1:74274-117665 GCA_016904865.1 Pissodes strobi | reverse complement strand
GCCTCAAAATCATTAAAATTAATAATAATGTTTTAATTATTAAAAATTTATTATTAATTTTAATGATTTTAAGGCTTATTTTTGAAATACTTTTTGAATGAAGTCTGTTTTAATTTTTTTCACTTATAAAACCTCTTCGGAGTATACCTATATTGCAATGATATACTAATTCTCCCACAGGATAGATGCTTACTTGAACGTAACTGATTACTGATTACTCATTTTAATTAACTGCAACAATAGGATAAGTCTCCTTTTCGGAACACAGCAATTATTGCTGTGTTCCGTTTGAAAGGTTAGTATTTTACATGGTATGCTCGCCTGCATTAGAGGCAAAAAATATTTCATTTGCCAAAATTCTTACGGAATTAACTTTTTAAATACGTTTTTATTTAGGTTAGTTACACGAGATCGAGAACATTTTTTGATTGCCAGTTTAATTAACGCTTTAATTACCTACGCTGGTTTCAACTGTCATCTTCTAAATTTGGAAAATTTGTATGGACTAATATTATTGCTTATGTACTAAGTCAACAATTATTCTCTCATATTACACGGTGACAAATAACCTCAAATCATGATTATTGTCCTGGGCCTAGAAACTTGAAACTTTTGAATCTTTTATTATGGTATTCATTTTCATTTTGTTGTGAATTTCGTTACTGCTATATGATTAACCATAATCCAATATGACTTAAATGAAATAGATCATTTTAAATGTATACACTCGATTATTATAAATATCCCTATAGGATACAGCATGAGGACTTCAGTTTTAAAAATAAAATTAAAACACACTGGCTGTTAGCCGCACCGATTCCGCTGTCATGTTGAGATTTCCGCATACGCCAAACGTTTAATTCTGAAATGCTAAATAATTCATATATTGTCTTTGGTTCGTGTTGCTCGTTCCGGGGCTCAACCAACTAAAACTAACCGAAACTAACTCAAAACACACAACAAAAAATACTTGAACTTATGAACTCAAGCCAGCAGTAATTCGCACGTTCACCGAAATACTAACAATAAAGGCAAAACAGTTATCAGTAGATAGACTTAATACTTATACCTTAATCTGGTCGGAAACCGGCAGTAAGATATTCGCTATAGAGAACTGTATCTAGAGGCTATGCGACGGTCACCAAAGTACTGAACCAATATATATTATTCCTTTAGGTCGTGGTCAGGTCACGGGGATAACCAAACATGACTCAATATTATGATAATGTTCCTCACTAAAAAGCTGCTAAGTGCTGAAATATGTAAAGAGTGCACACGTTTAGTATTATAGACAGCCGTCCAGCTTGTTTCCCATAGATTATTAGATTGTATATTAAGTAAGTAAGAAACGAAAACCGTTGTTTTCCTTTCTAATTATCAAAAATATGATCTGTTGAAAGAACAAGAGTCACCGTTATCTGCAAATGTTCACAGCTCACAAGGGCAAAGATGGATGAGGAAGCATTTCAAAGCCATCGATGTTTGCCTCAGTAAGTATATATTATTTATTTTTACTTTTCTTGAGATATGGGATTACCACAGTCATCTGTGTCACGTGGTTAATGGGCTCCATTTGAATACTTTCACGAGTAACCACGAAGTCACTAAATGTGTGGAAATTGAAAGTAAAAAATAATTTATATTTTTCATCAGATTTTGTATGGGATAATCAAATCATCATTTGTCACATGGCTAATAGAGTCCATCCGTTTAAATTATCTCTTAAATTGATAGCCAAATCGTTAAAGGGGTCCAAATCGGTACAGGGGGTTGGAGGGTGGAAATTGAAAAAAATATATATATAATAAAAAAACAATCGCGCCGATAAGCGTGAAAACCTTCAACAGAGCGATATTAAAAACTAAATAAAATTAAAACAAAATAAGTTCCTGCTTGAAGGAAGGCGTCAGGCCTAGAATTCGATATCTCTGGCATACCGGGCGATCATATTACTTCATCTCACCCGAACGCTCTTGTCAAAAAGATTATAAGTATACGGACCGGTATAATACATATTTTATAGTTGATTATTAGGTTTTTATGTTTATAATTTGCCAAATAGGTAGCTGATTATTCGGACTAATATATTACAGATTGACAAGATGTAGAGGGTGATTCAAATAAGACTTTAAATGCTTTGTCACCGACTGTTTTTCTCTTTCGTTTCGCTTAAGTACACTCGAGCCGACTTTTCCGAATGAGCAAAGCGATGGGTGACGACCAGAAAAAGTGTAGTAAATATGGCTAAAGAAGTTTTCACGACGGTTCCTGATTGGGTGGATGACAAGTAAACTTTTGCTTTTTAAACTTAATAAATTTATTATAGGAAAGAAGTTATATCTTTACAATTGAGACGTTTAGTAAACCGGGATCTGTTTTATTTTGCGACAGTAGTTGCACTTGTTTATAACAAGTATTTTATTAAGGTGAGGAACACTAGACGTATTTCGGGTATTACCATGAAGTGACATTAGCAAACAAAGTAGCAGGTAAAGGTATCCCACGAGCAAAGGAAACCTTATTATATTTTCCTAATGGCTTTTAAGTATTCACTGGCGATTGCAGCATAGCCACAGACTGTGAACATTGCTCTAACATTACATCCAATGCAAAGCCAGCACTCCTCATCCTGTGCTGTGCTAAGTTGTCGTGTCCCATACTTACCAAAGGTTTAAGGTGGTATATGTTAAACTCCGGTATCCTATTTCATGTCTGATGCTCCGAAGTGTATGGTGTGAAATTCTTCGCTTGATTCAGTTCTGGAGGGCCAGCAAAAGATGAGAGATTTCTCCTCTGTCCATAAAAATGACATTACACGCTTGACCACTCCAACCGTAACAAGTAAAATTCAGGTCTCGTGAACTTTGCAACTGTTCTTCTCGTGGCAAATAAGTCAGCAGATTCGTTTTCACTCAGATGGTAATTTATATTTAATCTGGGGAGTGCAATGCCATACTCTTCTTAAGTTTCATTTGTTGCATCAAAGAAACTAGTGCATTATTTTTATAGGTTATAGTAAAGTACTTTTGGGCTCCCTCCCCCTCAGGAAATTTTAAATGACTGTCGTGTAAGTTTTTTCAGGTCTCTCATATTGATTTCAAATGCATACTTTTGATTCTGCTTGAAATATGGTATCGAAACGGTAATCAAATCGAGTAATAGTGTCCTTGTTATGAAGAAGGGCAATATTTCGCTGAAATTGTGTAAAACAATACTAATTTTTATTTTCGACAGAATATTTATCTATGAATATTTTAACTTTAATGTCGTGCTCCACTATGGCTTGTTTCCAATTATGTACACTTCATAGAAAACAAACCCTCTAAAAGTGTCATTAAAATATCATCACAATGTCGCAACCTAAAATTTTCATTTTAATATCCGCGTTTACGTAAGCCTATTGAAAAAGTATAATAGAGCGTGCACTTCCAATTATGTAAATTGAATTTTTAGCCAAAGGCATCGAGCCTTTATATCCCAAAAAGTATAATGGCAAAAGTGAAACTCCATAATGGGTGTTTATCGACCCAATCGGCTACACATACCGGAATATGCAAATGATCACTGTTCAGCGATTTTTCATGGCACGTATTGGTAGACGATATTTAATCGCATATACATGCATGCAGAAAATTAATTGCTCGTAAAACAATGACTTAATCAGAATCAAAATTAGCGTTTTTTTAAACCACAATATGAAATTTAATAAAGGAAATAAAACCAACCTGTGAGATTTTATATGATGAAACACTAGTTAATTTAATTAATTAATTTAATTAAAGTAGAGCTTTCACTTTTTCCAATACTTATTGATTCTGGGATGCATTATTTCTTAATTTCAACCGCTTCTTGCTAATATCCTTTAAGTAATAATCATATAAGAACAACTGTGATTATATCTAAGGTACCTGATTATTAGATTCTCTAGTATCATATAATATTATAGAGAAAAGATCGATTGCTGCTTAAATAATTTGTACGCTGAAGTTTATTTTTAAAAAAAATTTTTTGCTATTGGTAAGTGCAATGGCTTAGCAAAGAGAGAATTTTACAATTAAAACACAAGAAAACGTAAAGTACAGGTTCGCTGATGGAGCCTCTCTGGTCTTGGTAATCTTCTGTGGTGCTCATGGGAACGTGGCTGCTTAACTCCCTCCTTCTTAAAAATCGAAAATAACCGGCTCTCTATCGATTGGCTCTGGATTTTCGGTTTACTTGCTGCGGGTCAATTACCAAATTGATTGAAGTCTTCTTCGTTGAGTTGGTTGTTATTGTTAATAACAAGATAACTCAGGATGGTGAAGAATAACGATTCTTGTGGCGTTTGATTGACTTGTTCGATTGGCGATAATTGATTTACTATGTTATTAAGGCCATAAATTCCATCAAAATTTATTTTGGTAGTATTTGGTGTTAGTAAAATTTGAATGGCGTTCAATATGGACAGTGGTATGTTTGGCAAGAAAATGGTTAGCCTGTTTGGATCTTGACATCACTGAAGAATCTTTTGTTTTTAATTTCAACCTCACAAAATTCTGGAATTTTGATAAGGACAGATTCCTTGATTAGGAGTAGTGATTTTTATTGCATTCTGCAAATTTTTTCGGGTTTTGTTGGTAATATATTGATAAACACTTTGGAGATTTGTTCAGCTACTGGTTTCTCGAATTGGACCTTTGAAATTTGTAAATTTTTCATTTCTGAACTGTACAATAAGTTTTGGACACATCTGCCTTGTGGACGGATCTATTCTATACAGAAGTATATTTATTTGGTTATTGGGCAAGTATCAATAGGAAGCTGTCTTCTTATTCTTGATCCTTTCTGTGCCGGATAAGGGTATCTTGAAATGGATAGGATATTGGATTATTGGATATATATGATACAAGGTTGAGGTTTCAGGTTACAAATTACTTTTTTGCCTGAAAACCTAACTTGAGTCTTCAAAAAGCATTAAGCATATGCATATATTTTGGAATTTCGTTTTGTTTATAAATCTGTGTTAGATATTTTAACATAGATTTAATTCAAAGCTCGAAAGTTTTTATTGTATGACGTATAATTGCATTTTCTAACTTATCCATAAACATAATTAGATTCTGGCAATCTAAATTAATTTGGAGTAAGATGCCTTGAGAACCAAGGTAACCTTGTAAGCTACTTATTGTGTTGTACTGGCATTTGAAATGTTCCTAAACCAAACTGAAGTTTTCTTGATTTTTATTAAGTGTAGTTATTATCTTATTATAACTATCGATCAAGCATTGTGAGACTTGTAAGAGTGAAATCTGCAAATCAATTTCTTCGGCAATATTCTTTTGATTACCTTGTAAGCTATTGTTTTTTTTGATTGTATATTTTGCCGTCGTGAGCATCTAATGTACCAAATAATTATTTATTTATTTTACCTACCATATTTATTAATCTACTTTTTTACGAATATGTGGGTCTAAATCCTCAAGTTTATCGGAAGATATTTGTACCAAATATTCGGTTCTTAAAAGTAGATTTTGTGATAACCGGTGATTTGACACACGATTGGAAGACTTTAAAGCATTTATATGATTTTTAATAATAAGATAATATTTTTCTCTATTTTCTAATTGCTTAATTAGGTGACTTATATCTACATCATGTAAGAACATATCTCTTTTATAAACTAATTTGGCAATACCTAATTGTATAGGAAGAATTGGATTTTCCAAATTAGTTATCTGTATAACGGCTTGTACTAGCATTTTACTTTGAAGTCTCAGGAATAGCGATATCCGCAATATTGGCGTCATTGCTGAGATTCTGGAACGATAATTTTTTTATTGGTTTTAGGTTTTCGGGCAGGACATTCATGATAAAAACCTTTATTGGTTTGTAATTCAATATCTGCCTGTCCGACCAGTCGTACCTTTTTAAATTTGGGTAAGCCTTTTCCGCGTGCCTTAGGTTTAATGCATGCTGTTTTTTCTCAATGAAAGTCAGATTGGCGCTATTTCGTTTTGGAATTTCGAGTATATCTAGTTTAATGTTTTCGTTAATTTGCTTTAACTTTTCATAAAAGGGGATTCTTTATGGGATTGTATATAATTCGAAATAATAGCATTGCGAATTAAGTCAAATGGATTTACCGATTTTACATGACCTGGAATTATTTGAAATGGTATAAATTTATTTACGCAGCGAATAAAATTACTATTGCCTATAACTGTTCGTTTTATTAATTGTTCGCGTGTTAATTAGTTTATTTGTTTCTTTTATTATTACAAGATACTCTAGTTTCAAATTTATTTGCTAAAGGGCTCCTTTTGCAGATACAGAAAAATGGGCGATATCCATTATGAATATTTCTGTTCTTCCTTTGGGGATCTCCATACAGAATTTGACTATCAGATTTATACTGGGATGGAGGGAATTATGTGGCAAATATATAATGACCAATCTGACATATAATATGTCCCCTACATAATTCTCAACACTGGGTCCTAAAAGATATTTTACAAATCTTAAATTAGTATTTCCGTCTAAGAATCTTTCGATAGGTGAATTCCAGTTGCTACTTTTTACCATCGTAAAATGTAACTTGATTTTGTAGAATTTGCAAAAACTTCCAGGTTTTTGTTCCTAAATTCAGTTCCCTGGTCTGAGCTTTTCGTGAGGGGTAACTCGTGGTGCATAAAAAAATTATATACATTTTCAACTTCTTTTGTATCGGTGATACTCTTGAGAGGATATACTAGTCCGTATCCAGAGACAACATCCAGACAACAATTCAAAAGCTTCTAAATGAATCCGTGTATGCGTTCGAATGGTTTTGATTTTATGGGTGTCAGATTATATTTCACAACAGGTGGATCTCTGACATATTTGATCTTTTGCCAAATTTGGCAGTTAATGATATAATTTTCAATATCTTCATGCATTTTTGGCCAATAAAATATGATGCTGCAGTGCAATTTTCATCTAATTGAATTCCCCTGTGACAAGTTTCAGTTGTATGATATCCTTATAAGTTGTCTCTTTGACCGTTTAGTGTTTGTAGATCTTCTAATATTTTTACACATACATAAAAATATGTGGCAATGTCATGTTTTTAAAGAAAAGTGCATATGTTTGTCGGGTTTACGTATTCTTTGACAATTTTAATTATGTATGGCAGTGGGTCTTTTTAATAAAGTTACATACATTCGGTTACTATCGAATATTTTGTCACCTCTGATTTGCATGTCATTTGCATTTATATCTCCATTGGTGATAATAATTTAGTTTTGTAAATATTAATCAGTCTTTCTAAAAAAGGTATCTATACAATTATTGGGTCATGGGCTGACGAATGCATTGTCTCTAAATCGGATTCCATATCTTGGTTGGTAGTCAAACAAGTTTGTAATCCTACATACTTTGTTCAAGCAACACCCGCGAAGACTCTACACGTGGACATCTCCTCAACACAATAACGACAACATAGTGCGAAACCAAATTGACTACATCATGGTAAATCAGAGATTCCGCAGCTCAGTCAAAAATGCAAAAGCAGATATAGGAGCAAAAGTTCCAGTCCTCTTCCCATTTTTTTTATGTTTCAATCGGTTGTACTCAAGAAATAATTGAGAACATTGACAAAGATTAGCTAGATGAATCCAAAATAAGCCTTGCATAAAGATGCCATGATCTAGGTTACTCAAGTTTCAGTTTGTGTTGATACGAAGCGATGTTTACCACTAACGGAATATTCTAATCGAAAGCTCGAGATTTTGGAGCAGAACTAATCCTCACTAGGTAGGAGAATGTTGAAGCCAAGTATATCAAAAAGTAAATGTTTGATGTGGTGTTTTCAGCAACAAAATTTTGGGACCACTTTTTTTTGGATAATAAATGTTATTACGAATAAATGCACGAATCTTTCTACTTTATTTGCAAAATGACTTTTCATATATTACTGAAGAGTGCAAGGGAAAATATAATTTTAGAGGAAAATGTATTGGGCGGGATTGGAATGAAGATGACAATTTTTCGCATTGGCCTCCAAGGTCCCTGACTTCACACCTCTTGACTTCTTCCTGTTGGAACGAATTAAGGATATTGTTTACAAAGGCAGGCCTCAAAATCTTAGTCAATTAAAAATAAATCAATATATGGGAGACAAATTTCAATGCATTTAAATTTTGCAGGCCTGCCTGTGTTAAAAGAAGAAAATGATAATATTAAATGTTAAAAATAAGAAGTGATAATATTGAGACCTTTCTCTAACGAAAAGTACGGCCTTTCGATTATAAAAACTATCTACATACATTCGGTTACTATCGAATATTTTGTCACCTCTGATTTGCATGACATTTGCATTTATATCTCCATTGGTGATAATAATTTAATTTTTGCAAATATTAATCAGTCTTTCTAAAATAGGTATCTATACAATTATTGGGTCATGGGCTAATGAATGCATTGTCTCTAAATTGGATTCAATATCTTGGTTGGTAGTCAAACAAGTTGGTAATCCTAAATACTCTGTTCAAGCAACACCCGCGAAGACTCTACACGTGGACATCTCCTCAACACAATAATGACAACATAGTGCGAAACCAAATTGACTACATCATGGTAAATCAGAGATTCCGCAGCTCAGTCAAAAATGCAAAAGCAGATATAGGAGCTGATCATAATCCTGTGATAATTAATTTCTCTCTGACACTTAGCTCACGAAGAAAAGAATCCCAACACCACAAATTGACGTGCAGCAATTAAAACAAGCGGCGAGGAAAACTCCCTGCAGATCGAGCTTAACGCCAACCTCCAGCAAGTAAGTCGAAGCCAACTGACAGCAGATGACACCGACGCGACTTGGACTGAAATATCTAATGTATTAAAAGAGGTCACAGCTAAACATCTTAAGCCAAAGATTAAGAAAAAGAAAGACTGGATGACGAGAGAAATTCTGAAGCTAATGGACAAGCGCCGGGAATGCAAAAACAAAAACCCAACGGAATATTGACGCATCCATACAATTATTCAGCGGAAAATCAGAGAAGCAAAACAGCCTATACATATGCTTTGTTGACTTCGAAAAGGCTTTTGACAGAGTTTCACATACCTAAACTTCTTTGTCACGTGGGAATCGATGAAAAGGATATCCATTTAATAAAGAATCTTTATTGGCATCAAACAGCAAAAATAAGAACAAGGAATACTACATTTGCGGGAATAGAGATTTGTAAAGGAGCGCAACAGGGATGCATATTGTCACCGGTCCTTTTTTATGTTTTCTTGGAGGAGCTGTTTAAATTCGCGTTAGAGGATATTTCAGATGGAATCAAAGTAAGTGGGAAAACCGTCAACAGCATAAGATATGCTGAAGATACGGTACTAATGGCCGACACAGACATTGGGCTTCAGAATATTATTGATAGCGCTAAAAGAGTATGCTCACGCTATGATATGGTATGAATTAAGAAAACGAAGACAATGGTAATTAGCAAAAATCAGAATTTCCCGATTCCATTGCAAATCGATGGCGAAGTCCTACAAATGGTACCTCGTTTTAAATATTTGGGTTCCTGGATTGAAAGAGACACAAACCCGATAACGAAATAAGGACTAGAATTGAGCAAGCACGCCAAGGATTTATGCGATATAAGCGACTCCTCTTTGATTCATACTTCGATTCCTCTTGCCCACACTGTATACACTATTATATGAAATAAAAATACAAGCATACACATTGTATTGACTTTTCTTTTTTGGTCGGGTCAGCGATCATTTTATTTTAAAAGGTCCCTCAGGAGCCCGTGTTGCCGGCTGGCCGGTGAAATGAACCGACTCGCGACTGTAGGAGAGAAAAGCATTTATTCTTAACATTTGCCGTTTTCCTAAGTTGTATTGAGTTGCAAATCGAACAAACGATCGTTATGTTATTTGAGGACGTAAGTTTACCTAGCAACTTTTTTGTATTAGACAGCCGCACCGCGCCGTAGAGTGTGAGGTAGGTCTGAAGTTAACAAAAAATATTTTATTTCATACTGTCCGCTAAATGACAATTTCCCGGACTCATTGGAGACCTGTAAATCGAATATTACAGTATCTGATACCGTAATGTGCTATTACAGTATCTGATACCGTAATTTATTTATTTGACAGTGACAAGCAAAAGGAAATCATAATTCGCTATAAATAACCATGGCTAGACATTGTCAAGTTGGAACGATTGTTAGATTGACAACTAATATTTTTTAAATTTTAATACTTTTTATTCATTTTAAAAATAATTATAAAGACAGTATGAAATAAAACATTATACGATACACGTCCGTTAGGTCTTATTACAGTACTCGTTTATATTCCCTTCTCGGCTCCTACGTCGCGTCGCCTCGTACGTAAAACAACTCGTACTGTAATAAGTCACCTACCGGACCTATAACGTAAATTACTAATGCGGCATGCCGTTTTCAAAGTTCACACAGAAGGTATTCGGACAGAAAAAATGAAATACAGTAGAATTGGTTCTTTGAGCGGGTCATCTAGGCTTAAAGGTCACTTTGAGTCACACAACCGTAGACGTGGCTCTTTATTTTTGAATATAGAAAGAAAAGTTTTACTCAAATATTGTAGGTCTTTTCCATATTATCTTTTGAATTTTTTAGGAAAAAACAATATCGCAGCAAAAATTAGAAATATATATACAACTTCAACTTTTTTAAATGGAACACCCTATATATTATGTGCAAAAATAACAGATCGTTTCTTCCTGATTTCATGTTGATGATATTTGGGTTAGTCATTTTTCAGATATTCTAGCTAAATTATAAATAAATTGCAAAAATGTTTAATAGCGGTATTAAGAAAGCCATGAAAATAATAACATTTCTACGTAGCCACGTAAATATGATCAAAGACCATGTACAGGGTGGCTCGAATTTGTGTCTATGTATGGGGAACTCGAAAATCGTAAAATTGCGCATTTAAGTGCCTAACAATATGCCGTTTAGAAAGTTTTAAAATTCCGAGTATTTACGGATATATCCGGGAAAATCCGAAATTTGGAAAAATCGTTTTATTTTTTTCCTGGGCTTATTTAAGAACGAATTTCAAATCTAATTACACTTTTGCATTGCCACTTTTTCCGCTCTAACCAATGATGATATCCAGTTTGAAATCCGACGTTTCGTCTTCAAGGGATCACCATCAACTTTCTTTTTTTAAATACGAACTTTCATTTTTTTGTCGTTTTTCAGATGGTATTGGGATTATTAATAGAGTATGTGTTTTTTTATTTTTATTACTTTTTATTATTTTTATTTTATATATTTTGCTTTGGCGTGATTTTAAATAATTTAAGGTAGGTACTTTTGAAATTTTCATATTCTATAAAAATATTTTATTTGTTTTTTGCATTAAGTGGGAAATTGAATCCCGTATTAAAAATTAAAAATAGTAAAATTATTTTTTACGAGAATATGGCCATGAACTATTACTCACAAGTTGCTTAGTGCATTTTATTTATAAGCAAAATTCCAATAGGTGTTTTTCCATCAAAGTTCCTATATTATCACGTAGTATGATTATAAATTTTTGATGTTCTCTATTAAATAATTTTTTTAATTGGTTAAAAGTTGGGAATATTTTATCTTTGCAGTAAGCAACTTGTTTGAGTAATAGTTCATGGCCATATTCTCGTAAGAAATAATTTTACTATTTTTTATTTTTAATACGCTCCAATTTTCCACTTAATACAAAAAACAAAATAAAATATTTTTATAGAATATAAAAATTTTAAAAGTACTTACCTTAAATTATTTAAAATTACGCCAAAGCAAAATATATAATTAAAAAAATAAGAATAAAATTAAAAACAAATTAAAAAAAAATTAAAACACTTAGTCATTTTAATAACGCCAATACCATCTGAAAAACGATAAAAAAAAATAAAGTTCGTATTTAAAAATAGAAAGTTGATGATGATCCCTTGAAGACAAAACGTCGGATTTCAAACTAGATACCATCATTAGATAGAGCGGAAAAAGTGGCAATGCAAAGGTGCAATTCAATTTGAAATTCGTTTTTAAATAAGCCCAGGAAAAAAATAAAACGAATTTTAAAAATTTCGGTTTTTTCCGGATATCTCCGTAAATACTCGGAATTTTAAAACTTTCTAAACGGCATATTGCTAGGCACCTAAATGCGCAATTTTGCCTTATTTTGACCGACACTGTATGTCTTACGGTTTTCGAGTTCCCCATACATAGACACGAATTCGAGCCACCCTGTACATATTATAGTAATTTCATGAAGGCGACTCTTCAAGGAAGCGAGTTTTATGCAAAATATTGTGTTTAATACAATAATTTTCTTGGAAAAATAATCATAGCATAAGGAACCAACTCTTAGGATCCGAACTCCAATAATTTATTTATTTCCTGACACCGATGGAAGTGAAATATCTTTGGCAAAGCGTTATTGTATAGAAATTCACGCAAATAATATTTCAAACAATATTTGGAAGATATTGATAGTTGCACAAAACTTAAACTAGAATTGACTTTATTGTTTCTTTGTAAAGCTTGACTGCCATAAAAAATGGGACGCTCTAATATAATTAAATTACGAAATTTAAATATTCATAAATAAAGCAAAAAATTCACATTTTTAAAGAAACGGCTGTTAATGTAAGATTTTTTTCAAATGTTTCAACTACAAAAAACGATTACAAGGGGTGAAGTAATTACTGTCTTATTGTGAGCCAGGTGTAAAATAATAACTTTACTTCTGCAGAATATTGAATTCTCTATTCCTGTGTGTACAATTGAAATATTACGCACCATAACACAATGTATGTAAGCTGCTTACTAAGACATAATTTATGTAGCCCAGTACAATTACGGTAATTGGTAGCAATGTTTAATTAGCAGCCTGAGTATAAGGGTTGTTTTCCAACAAGCCCTTATTTTAGGTATATATTTGAAATCTTCCAAACAGGAAACAAGCGATAGTTTATTTAGGCTAAAGGGCATGAATTGTTTTGGGTAGATAATGGATCTTGCAAACATGATTGAAAGGGAGGCCTAGATCAGCAGATATTTGTTTTATATATTATGGGCAAGATATCCATGTAATAGACAGAATAAGAAATTAGCTATATTTCATGACTCTGCATAAGTAGTTAAATGGGTTCTGATATAGATATATCCATTAGATAAGTAGATATGACAGTACCGTGTCTCTATAACGGCAATGAAGTTGGTTATTTAAGCTTCTGTGGTTTCTTTAGATGCACCTAACTCCCTTGTACTTAACTATTAACACGATAGAACATTTAAACTTAATATGACAAAAATTTTTCAAACTTTGCAATCGGCATTCTTTCAACATCGGAAATTTTATGTATTTCTACCTCGACACATCTTTCATAAAGGATAACTTTTCACACATTGTTTCCTTTAACTTTCCAATAAAAGACCCCCCTCCATAAATATCTACTAAATTTAAAATTTCTAGATTCAAAATTCGGGGTGTAAGTACACTTGCAAAGTAATAAATAATCGGAGAAGTACGTGTATACAAAAATTAATATTTCACCAAAATCTTTTTTTTTTGTCCGAAAACATTAAAAACTGCAAAAAGTTAATGTTTAGAAGCAATGGTATTTTTGCAGAAAAATTGTTTAATTTTAATCTCTTTATACATTTTTGAAAATAAATGATGGAAAATTTAAATAATATTTGGAGAGATGCAAATTAGTAAGCTCGATTTTTTGCATATTAATCATTACTTTTACGTGAGAAATCATTATTTTTTGTGATATTATTTAATTAACTTACATATTTAAAAAGAGAAAAATTGTAGAATTTATTGAATAATCGATAATTATCGCTTGCTTATTAAGGATGGATATTGGGTGGTGGTGAACATGCATGGAGCATGCACACATCTCTGAAAGTAAAATGATTATCAATAGAAACTTATTTGGTACAATTATGCGTAATCGCGGAAGGAGAAGCTCAAATAGATGAAATCGTGATAAGCTTTCAAACACTAAAGCGATCTTTTAAAAATTGTGAGGTTCATTAGAGTTTGATATTGATCATTGAAGTTCGAAGACGCAGAACTAGCTAAATAAAATCACGGATATGTGCTCATTAGTTATGCTCAGTGATAGTCGCTGACGCTACCACAAACTGTTTTCAGAATTATTATCCTTTTATATCCTTTACATATTGCATAGCGTAATAATTTAATTAACTAATAAGCATATTGATAAACAATATTTAGCCAACAATATAAATTCTTTATATGGACTCGCCAACGGTAGGCCAGCTGTGCAATTTTAATTAGTCTCGTTCTTTCATTCAGTTGACCTAAGATTTTCGCGCCATTTGTGTAGTTATTAGTAAGCTATGTAGGCCGAATCAACCAAAAGCCACCTGTGAAAGTCTTACCTTAAACTCCAATGAAAGAAATATTTACAGGCAGAGCAAATAAAACACAGAAAAAAAACGACATTTTACATTCGAAGGGGTTTTTATCTGTTTAACGCTGATATCAGTTAGGCTGCCTCACAAAATGGAGAATAAAGAACATCTCAATGAAAATTAAAGAGCAACTATATACGTGGGAGAACTCACTTGACAAAGGCAGCAAGCACGAAAACCAAAGGTAAGGAGGAGGTACTGTCTGACACTTAAAATGGATCTGACAGAAGATCCCCACAAGGCTATACCACAAAAACGGTTCAACCACGATACCTCGATTCCAATCGCAACGGCTGACTTCTGAAGAGTGTCCATGCTAGATTTGTACCGGTTGAGGTAATGCAAAGCAGGCTGCACGCCAATTCCACTGGAAATTCGCCTCGAAAATTTAAACTAGCCAATCACGACGAGCTTTATGCTACATGTCCAGAAAACCAATTTAGAAAAGAAATAATATGTCACTTTATAAACGTATATGGACACAATTAGCTTCCATCAAGCAGCTTAACGATAAAGTAAGGAAATGTTAATTGTCTCAACATCAATTGTAGCGAGCTTATTTACATCGCTGTTTCATTCCTTTTTACACTTTGAAAGCTCCACCTCGGTTCTCCTATGAATTCTAAAGACAATCAAGGAAGCTTGGATCACCAAATAAACATTGAGAATTCCACTCGAAAACCATTTAAACCAAATGGAGGCTAGAACATACTGTTTACGAATTTTATCATTAAAACCCAGTTCATATATGATCCATTAAACTAGAATCAACTACAGGTATGAATTTCATAAAAATGAAATCCATTAGGGTATTTAAGTAAAAATCACAAGCGATGTCCTTGTAAGCGTTCTCGAAACGAAATTGGAGTTCAAGCTTCTGAAACTCACTTAATTATAAATATTTACTTCTATTTAAGCCGAGCACCTGTGTAGCCTCCTTCTCCCTTTACGAAGGACCCTAAAGTAAAAGGATATGAACAAAACATATGGTCGGCTATATTTTACTTGGACTTTGAAAAGTATTCTATGTGCGCCTTTTTCTTCAAATTTAATCGAATACTGACATAAATCAACACAATTGACAACACAAAATAATTATGGCCACTATAGAAACGAAGGTGTCCAATTCTACTTTTGATTTCAAAAATAGTAAATACGGATACTCACGTGGACGTATCCAATATATTTTGGTAGTAGTATTACTAATAATAAAAAATATTTTATTATTTTTCAACGATTGTTAAATTTTCAAAAGCAGAAAAATATGTATGTAACTCATTACAAAGGATGATTTTGTGTAACCCGTGTTTTTTGTGGGAAATTCATTTATTACACAAAATAAGGTTTTTTTGCAGATGGTTACATAAATAGCTACTTTAATTATCCATTAAGATTCGCCTAGAAATTTTGTTTAATGCTTACTTCTTATTATTATCCATTATTTATACCTGAGCTACCTACATTACCCTTCAGTGTTTACTTGCTGACTATTAGTATGGCTAAATCCGTTTAATGGAAACAATAATTAGCATGCTTTACATGAATCAGATTTAAGTCTAAAGCCCGTGATTGTATCGTCTTGTTCAGTTGCTCGATTGATAACGTGTTAGATTTTATCTAACAATGTGATTATATAATGGTATCATTTTGTGGAATCGTGTTGAATAATACTTAAAACTATATAGATATTATTTAATCCGCCATATGTAAAATTTGGCACAAATCATGAGTCCAATTTTCAATAAATACAAATTAATGGTCCGACGAGAATATATCCTGGTCCATGATATGACTGGTAAATTGAGATCATAAAGGAGGAAGAAGAGATAGAGCAGCTGGTGTTTCCGTTAAATTCTAATATTTGACTACACGCTGTTCATCATAGCACTATGTTTGATTTAAACTACTATCGAATATGGACAACATATATGATACCTAGTAAGGTTGATGTTTAAGCATTCATAGCTAGATCGGTAATAATATAGCTCTTACTGATTTAATAAATTACACAAAAATAGAAAAATGTTAGATAAAATCTAACGAGGATACCAATCGCGGGTCAAAGCGAGCAAAGATTCAATTATCTAAAATCGAAGTATGTAATCATAGAGGAAAGGTTCAGTGAAAGGGAAAATAAAACATTCCAAACTTGCAATAAACTTCCCAGACTGAGCAATAAATTTGATAACTTTGTTCCTTGTAGGATACACTTACATTATAAAAATGAAAAAGGCCCATAAATAACAACAACCTCTTTTCTCCTGCCACCGTAATGTTATCTCAACACGCGTACCTACCATTCTTTTGTAACGTGCAGTAAATTCTGCAAACTTTGTTGTTTCAACAACTTTCTTGTTTCTAAAAACTAGTCTACTTCTAAATTGCGCCAACTGTGTCTGATTACTTTCCTACATATTACTCCCTTCTCACAAGAGATTAAATTCTGTAAGTACAAAAGCATATACTGTGAAACTCGGGTTTAATATTACTGGTGCTCGTCGTTCTAAAGAAAATTTACATACTTATTCTGATTTACTTTAATGATAAATTTAATAAGCTTGTATGTATTCGCTTCACGGTGCCCCTGCCTGTCGTGCAACTCGGATGTATTTTAAATAAACAACTTGGCATGTTCCCGATCCCGAATATTGTTACCTTGATTTGAAATAATTCAGCATTTCATAGGAATGAATCAAATAACGGAATAAGGGTTTATGTATCTGTCAGTAGCCTGTAAGTAAAATCTTAGCTAATTCAATTAGTTACCTCCTAAGCTTAGAGAGATATAAACGAACATTTAGGATGGTCGTTTTTTGTGGAATATTACAACTGGGGACCTAAATAAAAATGGTGCCACTATCCTAGTTTGGGTTAGTTTGGCTAAATTTAAACACAAAAATGCATTCGACCGATGTCGCGTTTGTAGGACAATTTATTCTAAATTAAATTTTAAGCCTGGGAGGCAAGTGGTGGCCATGTTTATATAACACTAACACAAACAATAACATCGCGGCCATTTTGGTGCATTTTGCAGCGATAAATTTCATGATCGCTGTCCGTACGATAATAATGAGACTAAATGTCTGGTTTAGTACCGTATCCTTTACATTTAATTTTACCAAAAGGACGTAATAATCCATATTGTACTCCAAATTCAAATGCCTCATGGCGCAACTTGGGAAGGGAGGTTTCAAAAAATCGAGACATTTTCAGCAGCAAAGATGTCTACTAATGAACTTTCAAATAATAATCCAACTGCAACATATTATTATTTCTGAAAGCCCTACTAATACTTATGCAAACACATAGACATACTTGATACTAGTCGTTATCGGCAACAAATAATTATTGATTTGCACTATTTGAATTAGTTCGGATCAGTTTTTCTCGTCAAGAAGATAGCACGGCGCGGCAACCCGTTTGGAATAAATTGGCATTAGTGTACCTCTCTCAACGCAGAACAATCAATTTTTTTCGTCGCAAATACACCATTGTCATTAAAAAGATAAAATAAATAAAAATTGTAAGTTTAGAAAAGAAATACATTTTTTCTTGGCTTAGAGTGCCTCTATCATTGCAGGACAATCAAAAATTTCCGACGCAAATACATCATTGTCAGAAAAAAATAATCAAAAATTAGAAGAGCGGAAACCCATTAGAAAAAAAATATCCTGGCTTAGAGTGCCTCTCTACATCTCTAATCCTAATTAACAAGTGTAAAAAACGCGCGTATAGCGCGCTTGTCCTCACTCTTCACCCGAACTAATCCACACCAACCACAGCTAATCCAAACTAATTAAAACAAATCAACACCGATTCCAACTAACCACAACCAATCCAAACTATTAGTTTGGATTAGTTTGGTTAGTTTGAAACTAACCCAAACTAACCAAAACTAACCCAGCCTAACCATAACTAACTCCAATTAACCAGCGTAGCGCGCTTGGCGCTTTATAGTGCAAGGTCCAATATTAAAAATATATTCCGTCATCTGTTATTTGACGATGACAAAGGTTATATGTTAGATAATATAATAATATAGATTAATAAATCGTACATGGGTTGTCTAGCTAAACCTGGGGCCAATGCCGTTATACAGGGTGAGACAAATTCGCTTCTCACTATTGGGATCTCGTAAACGTTAAGAAATACAGCAAAGTCTAAATTGGGGCAAAGTTGCGCAATTTAGTGCCCAGTATTTTGACATTTTGATTTTTGAGATATTTCGAGTACTTCCGGATATATCCGAGAAAAACCGAAAATGTCGAATTCCTGTTTGAATATTTTTGGAAATATCAAAAAAAGAATTACACTTTCTAGAGGCACTTTTTTACGATCAATCCTACGATGTTGTCAGTTTTCTAACAACGTTTTGATTTCCCAGAACCATCAACAGGTAAATTTTTTTAAATACGAAACTATAATTTTTGCATATTTGGTGGGCAATTTCGTAAAATTCATCACCAGATATTTTTAACTTGCAGGTATTATTAACAAAATGAACACCTCAGACAATTTACAATACTAACAGGCGCAGATTAAGTTGATATCTCAAATTTAAAAAAAAACCTCCGGTAATTTTGTTAGTAACGCCTATACAATTTAAAAATATCCGGTGATGGATTTTACCAAACTACCCCCTAAATATGCAAAAAATTGATAAAAACTACAGGTCCGTATTTAAAAAAAATTGGTTTGATGATTCTGAGAAATCGGAACGTTGATTTAGAAAACTAACATCTTAGGGTAGGCCGTTAACAAGTGCCTTTAGAAAGTGATAATATTTTTTTTATATTTCCAAAAATAACGTCAGAAAAAAATAAAAACAAAAATCGAAAATTTCGGTTTTTCGCGGATATCTCCGGAAGTACTCGAGATATATCAAACTTCAAAATGTTAAAATACTGGGCACTAAATTGCGCAACTTTGCCCCATACATAAACTTTGCTGTATCTTTTACCGTTTACGAGACCCCCATAGGGAGAAGCGAATTTGTTTCACCCTGTATAACGGCATTGGCCCCCGATTTAGCTAGGCAACCGATGTGCGATTTAACAATCTATATATTATCTAACATATAATATTTTTCATCGTCAAATAACAGATGAGGGTATATCTATCTAATACCGGATCTTAGACTATTATTATCGCGGACTAACTCAAACCACAACTAATCCAAACTAATCAAAACAAACCAACACTAACCCAAATTAATTAAAACCAATCCAATCTACTCCAAACTAAACAAGACTAACCAAAATTAACCAAAACTAAACCAGACTAACCAAAACTAACTCAGACTAACCATACCCAACCCTATTTAACTAGTATCCGAAACTAAGCAAAAATAATCGACATTACCTTTAACTAACCAAGCAAGCGAAATTAGACAAGCGCGCTACGCGTTTGACCAACCGGGCCTAACACAGAATGAAAATTAACCCAAACTAACAAAACACAATATCTATTAAAACATATGTCAATTTAAAGATTTTCCATATAAAGAATTTCCGTTAAAAATTGTAGATGTTTAAAGAGCAAATTACTAGCCAAATAGAATTACCTAATTATCTAATTTTCATCTCCAGAACAAATTTCCGATATTCTAAACTTCAAAAAAAACTAATAACTTCTATTAAATAAAATATATATATTTTTGTACTAGTATTCTTGTGTAGAATCGTCCTATAGAACAATATTTTTTGCAGCTGATTTCGCTAAAAGAAACTTTAGCCTACATTTTTTTTGTAGTTTAGAATATCGAAAATCTGTTATAGAGATGAAAATTAGATAATTCAATTTGGTTATTAATTTACTCTTTAAACATGCAGACATTTTTTCGCTGAAACTTTTTATATGGAAAATATTACAGAAAATCTTTAAATTGACACATGTTTTAATAGATTTTGGGTTTTGTTAGTTTGGGTTAATTTTGGTTCTGTGTTAGGTGGGGTTGGTCAGACGCGCTGCGCTTGTCTCGTTGCGATTGTTCGGTTAAATAAAGTTTTAGTTTCGATTATTTATGCTAAGTTGGGATACGCACGCTTGTCTGCTTACTTTAGTTAACTGGGATTAGTTTGGGTTAGGCTGGATTGGTTTTGGATAGTTTGGGTTAGTGTTGATTTATTTTCATTAGTTTGGATTAGCTGTGGTTTGTTTGGGTTAGCTTGGGATAATTCGGGATAGTAAAGAGACTTTTACACAGGTTAATTTGGGTTAGAGAGGTAGAGAAATACTCTAAGCCAGGATTTTTTTTCTCCAATGGATGTCCGCTAAACTTTAAAATTTTTTATTTGCGTCGAAAAATTTTGATTATCCTGTGATGAGAGAGGCACTCTAAGCCAAGAATTGCTTTTCTAATAAATTTCCGCTCTTCTAAACTTTTTATTATTTTTTCTTTTGAAAATGACAATGATGGATTTGTGGTGAAAAAAATTGATTATTCTACTCTATTGCCAAAAAAAAAATTAATCTCTTCCTACCGGATTTCCGCTGAACGAAACCTGACCCAAAATGTAAAATTCTCCATTAGATATTTTCAAATAAAACTAAAAACCCCATTTTATTAAATAGGGTTTTCTGGACCGGCCTATAGAAAAAATTGAAAAATTATCCAAAGACAGGTTTTAGTTAAATTTTGATATAAAAAAAAATCGAATTTTCTGAAAAACAAAACATTTGCGACTTTTGTAGCCGATTTTGGCTTAAAGAAACTGGAGTCTAATATATCCTTGAAATATATAACAAATTACAGTCTGTGTTGATTTAGGTCCCAGAATGTCAATTACTTCAATTTGTTGTTGAATAGTTTGAATCTATCGATTGACAAAAATTAAAAATTTCAAAATCTTGAACCTATAAGTTTATGTTGTTTAATTAGATAAAAAGTTCCATCAAAAATGTAAGAACGTTATTAAAACTACTATTGACTTAAAGCGGCAATAGCTCGGGCACTGTCAAAAAATAAATAGTATTTAGGTGATTATAGCTGTATCTGCTAGAAAATTTACAGTCATTTGGTTCCGAGGTGCAGATGAAACGTTCAAACCTTTAAATGCTTTTAATCTCTTTTTTGCATTTACAGAACACATATTTTGGTAATGTTTCTGTAGCATTTGGTCTTTATTCTATACTCAATTGTTTTGTAAGTATTGGTATACAGTGTGACCGAAATTCATAGACTAAATCATCTAATAATAATAATTTTTAGCCTCACTTACTCTGCGATATTCAAGAAATCTGTGATCTATTATGGTTTTCAATAAGACAATGCTAATACATATGGGAAATATGGGAAAATACGAATACTCCTCACCTTCTCTCTGACCAACATGGCTGCTGAATAAGGTCTCATTGTATAGGGCTTCATCTTACAATTCTAATGAAAAGTAGTTACAGTCCGCTGAGAAGTTTTATTGGGAGCCAAAACTCTGGTCAATCTCAACCGGATAAGAATTAGCAGTGAGGTAAAAATTCATTAAATAGAGTTGAATTAGCGGCCAGAAGAAGCAGCCTTGATAATTGGAAAACTATTTAAACACACTAGGACTTTCCGATATGAATGACTCATCAAGAACCTCTGGAGGTAAAAGCTTAAGTGGTTATTTTAAGTTTAAATAAGTTATTTTCGATTTGAATGGGTAAAATGCTTGAAAATCAGATTTAAAGACTATGAAAACTGGTTCGAAAACTAAATTAACTAGATTTACGACAATAATAAAGATAGATAGAAGAATGAGGATTAGTGTTGAAGCAGTCGCAGGTATTGAGTATAGGCTCGAAAACATAGTACGACTTTTCAGCGAAATCAGAGAGCTGGTATTATAAATAAAAATTTTAGATAGTTTTCATACGAGTCGAGATAGTCTTCTCGCATAGGAGTATGCATTCGAGCACAAATTTGATAATTTTATAAGTGCAAGGATAATTTGTAAAAAAAATTCTTTAATAATTTAGATGCAACTTTAGCTACCGAAAAAATCGTGTTAGCTCAATTTCCTATTCTGTCTAAAAGATTTTCATCAAGATTGGACATTACAAGATTAAAAACATTCGACCTATCAGTTCTTCGACATAAATTATATCGGGACAAAGGGAAAAATACTCTTGATGTTTTATATTGAGTCATAATCAAAAAATGCACTTGACAGAAGCATAAAATAGCTTTAAAAAGAAATGAACGAACATTAAAAATGTATTTCAGTCTTTCGTTAAAGGTGATGCACAAAGTTAATATATGCCACTTTTAATAAACAGAATGCACTTTGTGAAAATAACATTAACTCTAGATCAAATCTGCTACAACATGAAAATAATAGCAATGACTTATTGTAATAATTTGCAAATTTAATATTTTAATACGTTCTTTAAATACGACGATATGCACGAAAAAACGATACATAGTACTTTGAATAATACTGCCTAACGTGAGTGAAAAACCCAAACTAACGCAAACTTAGAACTTTATCTAAATAAACCGTGGGAGCAGTAATAGTCAAAACTCGCCTTTAGTGCTCAGGCGTTATACGCCGTCCTGACAATTGGGTGGGGCTACAGCGTTTGTTTACTATTTTACAAAGTCTAATATTTCACTTCACGCATGGCTCTCCGCTCGCTTCGCTGGTTCCGGGGGGCGCAACCAAGCGAAACTAACCCAAGGCATGCCAACAACTGAATAATTTTTGAATTTTTACGTTTTGGAATGACGCGTGCGCACCGGTCAGGAGAGTTTGAAATGCCTGATATCTAGACGCTAGTAAGTATATGCAAATACTTCTAGCGCTTGCGCATTGCTGAGGAACTTCCACTACAAATTATCTGCAAGTGGCCCAGCCAGCCAATCCAGTGGAGGCCTTAGGTTTAAATGTAGGCATTTAATAGTGCAACTGTACAATTTTATGGTGAAAAAGGTTAAAGTTAAAATAGACCAATCCAAAGTACGATTGAATCATTTTATAGAGACTACGCTTAAAGTTAACATTCACCTAATGCAGAATGTGATTCTGCCTCTTTATAGTTTGTAGGTACAAAGTCAAGAGAATTTTCAAAAGCGTAATAATTATATATTCCCCTCCTTTATTTTGAACAACAGTCATTATCTAATTAACGTTTTCAATAAGACAGTATTTTATTTATATAATTTGAATGCAAAAAACATAATGTAAGTTATTATTGTCGAATTTAACAAATACGAGAAAAAAGACTCAACAACAACTTTAATCAGACTTACGTGTATCAGCCCAGTATAAAATCACTCTCCTTATATCGGTCCTTGCTTTCAAGAGTCTCAATAGTTTATAGAAAATTGGGGTCACGTCGGTTGCCAGAAAACCTTATAAATTCGAGATTATTGCTGAGGCACAGGAAATAGAGTCCTTTATTTCTCTAAATCTGTTTCAAATTTATTTTAAGAACGTGCCGATTCAATCAGAAGCCTATTATTCTTTGCCACGATTCCGAAGAAACCGCAAAAATTGCTCGGATTTATTCCTTTTGTTTCGTGAAATTCATTTATTTAGCGACGCACGGATCCAAAGTAATTCAATTTGATATCATGTGTTTTATACAGGAAAGAAGAAAAGGGCTGTACGTTGAGCCACAGGACACATTAAGCCACGTTTAATTTCCTCTTTCGGACTTGAACTATAAATTTGAAATAATTTAGGAGAGATAAGTTAAAACATTTTGATATTCATTATGTCAAAAAAAGTTACTGTGATCATGCTATTAGCTATTTTCATTCTCTTCTGTTGCATACTTATTAAAAAAAAATCATTTTCTAAATTAATGAATACATTAATGAATTTATAATAGCATTGCTAATACAACAGAAAATATTGTTAAACAGTACACACTTGTCATTATCTATAAAACAATTTGCATATTTATTCTGTATTGGAAGGTTATTAAAATCTACTAGACTTCGATGATACAAACTATCTTCGGCAAATGTTGAATTTACAAAAGCCACATCAAAATTAAGCCTAGTTCTTGCAATATAGCGACTGTATTCTGTCTATAACAGGTTCAGGATATATTTTCTTCTGTATTTTGAAAATCCCGATTATTGTATTGAAACATATTGTTTGTCTTCCACTTAATTGTGCGCTGGCGTTTAAGTGTAGGGCCGTCTTGAGGGCCTTGGCTGGGTATAATAGATCAGCCTTGTATGGGCTCCGGGACAATGAGGAGGCTGATTGTCTGACCCAACATGGTTTTACAACGCGTTTAATAGGACCTGAGCCTATAATTGGTCTGTCCTACAGTACGGCCGCCTCCATCTTAAGGAACGAAATGAATAAGCGAAGCCAGGATACTATGACGAACTATTCCAACAATGAGGTTGGCCGAGATAACATCTTGTAAGATGAGGGTTTTCTTGGCTCTGAAGATGGGGGACATGAGGATGGTGACAAAGACTTTTACAGGGTATCGTCGCTTGAAGATGCATTTGTACCGGCTACGAAACTTAGAAAATCTGGAATGCAGGTGGTGATTGGAGAACGAGGAAACGTCCACTCATGTTTTTGCTAACTATCCAGCGTTGGCTAGAGTAAGAGAGGTACACTTTGGAAGCTGCATGTTGAACCTGGAGAATGTAAAAAGATGCAACCAAGGAACTTGTATATACGTTTTCTAGGAAGGCCGGGCTGCTCGGCCTCATTGATATGTGAGTGGGGCACAATGGAGCCTGGTAGTCTCCTTGCAAGGGATCTCCCGCCCATGCATTTAAAATTCATTCGCACTGAAAATTGAAAGTAAAGAATTTTGTGAGAAACGTGTTGAAAATTTATTTTAACCAATTTATTTAAATAGTTTTGTTTATTCACTAAAAAATGATATTCAAGAATTTGCTATTTTTAATATAAATAGAATATTTAGAAATTATATATTATTCCGGTTATGTCAGAATTTTTACTAGTATTTCTCTGGCAAAAGACTTCAAATAATTAAACATCTTTACATTAGACGGTTAAGTAAGGATTTAGAATTTAGATGTACATTTAGGCATTTACTAAATAATGTATCCATTCCGACTCTAAATGTCAAACAGTTTTATAAATACTTTCTAAGTGATAATTAATATATTGGGAGGTATATACCTTAATAAACAATCTTCGCATAATTTTCGAATACACCAAAAAGCAAAAACCGCTTATTTTCTCACTAGAACAAGACTTATACAATTATGTCTAGAAATAAAAAATAATGGCAATAAAGGCATGCCTTTTAATTTAAAATATACCAGAAATATAGAGTTTTCAGTCATAGCTTTCCTGTTCAACATTCATTTGTTTTTAAATATTTCGAAAGTTCATGAAAATCTAAAAAGCATTTATTTATAACGACTGCTAGAATAACGACGCTACATGATAGTTACATATCTTGAATTGGATGACCCTCTATAACTTTCAAATCAAAATTCTATGGTAGGTATCGTTTTTAGTTAGTCGAGCTCTAGCAATCATTAATCATTTATTAAATCTTAAATATTATTGGTAACGCCGAAAATTGTAATTCGTATATTATTTGCTCCGACTCATCGATGCACACGTGTCCTTGGAATTAATAACATTAACCCAAACTAGTAGCCCAAACCTATATCATGTATAAACATATCATATCATGTATGTTAAGGAGCATAGATTTCATCAGAAAATTCAAATCAATCCGAACTCGGAAAACAGGGGCTCGTGTTACTCGATGAGACTCATTTAGAAAGAGGGCTTATATTGCAGAAAATAAAATAAAATGAAAACCACGAAAAATGTAATAACTGAAACAAGCTTAATTTACTTTGCGTTGCTCCGAAGCCTCAGAAAAAATATATATTCGTATTGCCGACCTAAGACCTAATTTTTGCATACTTTGTTTTAAAAGAATGGAAACTCTAAGTTTTATCATAAATTTGCTGATTAAGGCATACGCAATTTAACATCTTATTCAAACAAGTTAGTGGTGTTAATATTCAATCATCGAAATATATTTTTTCTAAATTGATGCGAGAGTAGTATTTAGAAGGTTCTGTAAATTAAAAGGGAGACATCTCGATTCTGGAGGGTAAGTCCAAGGAAATATAGGACAACATTCCTTAAGTACCTCCAAATCCTTTAAAGAACCTGCGTCATTCAAAGTTATTATCAACGTGATCTGTATTTTTAACTTTAATCGTAGCATGTTAATATTCTACAGAGGATATCGAAGAAAACATATTATAAAATAAAGTTTTTAGCAGGCATTAGGTTAAAAAAAAACTATTTACATTACCAACATAAAGACATGAGCGAAATTTGCAGCATAAACCGAGAAATAGCGAAAAATAAAATTATGTCGTATCTAACGCCAAAGAAAGATAAACCTAATCAAACAACACATTTTTTATGGCAGTGTTACACGCACTAAAGGGGGATCCGATGGAGCCCGACGAGCGGTGTGTATGCGAAGATGTTGATTGACATAGTTCTTGAACAGTTGTTAGGGGGAAACAGATGTCCTGCGAATGAGTGCCACAGTGAGGCAGTGCGCTAGACATAGGAGTTCCTGTAAAGCAATGTTCTAGGTGTTTCCAGTTGTACGACGAACTGGTGCCCTCTTGCCATCTGTCGTGACTGTCTGACAGGCGTTGCCAGGGGCGGAATGAGGCGGGTCAAATCATGGGAACATCTGCAGTGAAAGTATGTGTAAAACAGGGACATCTTGGCCACATGTCTTAAGGAATTGTCGATCCTGCTATAATGACATCAGTATTGGCCCTCATGGTAAACGTGGCTGCTTGTGTCTTTGCTGCTTTGAACTGGAACAAATTTATGTCGCCCGAAGTCTGAACTTTCTCCAGGTTTTAATTAATTGCTGTAATCTGCTCCTGTCTGCGGTGATATGACGCACAGCTCTCTTCGACTGGAATCCAGCTTTAGGGTGTGCTTTGGTGCGATAACCCAGATGCGTGAACACTATTCTAAGCACGGTCTTATTTGCGTTTTGTAGAGCAAGAGCAACTGCTTCGGTGTATACAGTTTTTTGTTGCGAAATAGAGCACCAAGCTTCTAGGAGGCTGATTTTGCGATGTTAGCAACGTGGTCATGCCAGAACATATTGCTGTTGACCGAGACACCCAGTAGTCTGATTGACGAGGACGAAGGAATGGTCGATCCTGCCATAATGATGTCATGGCTCGCCGTATTGGCCCTCTTGGTAAACGTAGCTGCTTGGGTCTCCTGCATTGAACTGGACCAAATTTCTGTCGCCCCAAGTTTGAACTTTCCCCAGGTCTTGATTAATTATTGCTGTAATCTGCTCCGGTCTGCAGCTGGCTTGCCAATTTCCTTTAGAACCGATCTCTGCACGTTGCAGTTGATGGACACATCTCAGACACATTCACCATTAACGCAGGCGTGCCTCAGAGCGGAATAGTTTCACCAACTCTGTTCCTCATCTGTATTAATGACCTCCTGGCCGAAATCAATAATCCTGTTTACAGTTTACCAGCGACTGAGACTTGTCACTGCAGAGAAAGGCTGGCAGTCCGAAGGCCGGCAGTTTGTTGAGCAATCCATCAATTAAATCAAATATTCAACGCAACGCTCGAGACTCTCCGTAGTTCTCAATTGCCCTATTCCATATATGAGTGCCTTAGGCCAATATATCTCCTGTCGACCTCTCTTTGCGAAAATCGTATAGATTACCGCTTATTATTCTGTTATTCTCGAGATACTTGAGTGGTTGCTGATTGACTACATGTTCCATAACTTTCGAGATTCAGGCAAGCATGGTAATTGGGCCATAGTTTGCTTGCCTTTTTTTGGAACAGGTTGCACTCGAGCGACTTTCCAAGAGATGGTTAAATCCCTTTTCGGTAAGACAGAGAAAAATTCTAAAAAAGGGGGTATTAGTTCGTTGGCGCAGTCCTTTCACACGATGGCATGTATTTGGTTCGGTCCTGATGCCTTTTACGTATCTAGTTCTTTAAGGATATTACGAATATCACGGTGGTGAAACTTGACTTCTTCCATGGTAGTGTTGATATTCGATATGGTGGGAAGAGCCTAGCCTTGGGGTACGGCTAAGGTAGAGTACGATAAAAACATTTTGGCGAGCATGTTTGCTTTTTCCTTGGCTTGATCAAAGTTCAAAATGAAAGATGCTGCTAAAATTTACCTCCACATCTTTAGGTTTAGATTCCATATATTAAAATGTTAGTAAATTCTTATTTAGAAACGTGTATTATATGCTATCTGTAAACGCAAAATTAGTTTTAGAGTTGCTTGGGTTAGTTGTATGCGAGTTGGTTCGTTTTTACATACTTTTTACTGAAAACCATATTTCGAAATTTCATTCCGGATTTTACTTTTTTATTGTAGGGCAACTTGCTAATACCAGACCATAGATCATAGATTTTTGACATTTTACTTATTATTAGATTTTAAGGTCTTTCTACAAGACCAGCTTAGGCTCAGGTTCGCTGAAAATCGACTGATAGATAGTTATTTTTTTCCCTCAAAGGCGTTGTTGTTAAATGTATTGACATAAATGCACTTAATATGTAAAAGCTGGAGGTATACCATATAGTTTTAGGGTCAGTTGTACAAAAACAGCTTAAGTTCGACTTAGCTAAGATCAGTTTAACCTAGTTGAGCTGTCTTACATAAAATACAATTGTTTTTAGCTAAATTGCCATTTTGACAGGAATAAATTTTATATAGGTCAGGTTTAACTGCCAACTGAAGTTCAACTGAGATTAGTTAAGGTAATCCTATACTAGATGATATTAATTTGTATATAATAAAATATTGTTAATGGAACTTTTTGCAACATTAGTGAAATTCAGGGGTCAGTAAGTTAAGTGAATAAATATACATGTATTTTGTTTAAAATCTTTCCATACAGGACACGTCTCAGTAAATGAGAGCGTCATTGCCTTAACCTTTAGTGGTTCCAAAAAAACTACTACAACGTTAAGGCTGAGAAGAACAACCGTAGTTCTTCTCGTGTGTTCAGGTGTGGAGTATCTAGTTGCAATCAATATTCATACTTACGTCACCTGGTGCCAGCTTAACAACTTGGAACTCCAACTTACCTGAAAAACAAAAATGACATTAAAATCATATCCTTAAATATAGTGAATGCATCATTTTAAATAGTGAGGGAATGTTGCATTTTAAACCTGCCAATTTCGTGGGGGTTTCAAGAGATCTAAATTATTATACCAATTTAGGCATAACCTATAGTGTTGCTATTTCACCACTCTATTGTTGAAAACTATCTGAGTCTATAGAAGAGACAAATAGAAATATCATCGTAGGTAGCTGGTTCGCGTTGGTGGATCTCTGCAATAAAATGCTTACTGGACTTAATATCATTACGATAGGAAACGTCAGAAAATAACTATTTCTGCTCTAAACGCAAAAGTTATAGGAACAGCAAAGTTTGCCTTTGATAACAATAAAATATATGTTTCATTTGTTCCTGAAAAAGGTACGAGTGTAATATTGTTATAGACAATAAACTACTTCAATAGTCAAAAAAGCCCTAAATACTCATGGCCTATAATAGTACCAAAAGATTTACTGATACCTTCGATAAACTTTACCATACTGACTACTGCAAGAGTAACTCGGTGATGGCCAATGATATTTTTGGCAGTATATCGAACTATTGTCGTATAAACTCTTCGGTACTGCTTAATTCAGCTAATAGGGACAATTCGTTGAATAGAAATAATTTTTTTAATGAACTAACCCAAACCATTATCGCGGGTTAAAAAAGCGGCAGTTTCACATAGCAGTGGACTGCTGTAGCAGCGGTGGGCGTGGTCATATCGCCAAGACATATCTGTACAAAATTATTGGACTAAATTTTAATTTTGGAACTAAGGCAGGTTCAATAGCCAAATTATTTACAGCTTCCCTGACATTATATTTACGACCTGCCTTGCAATCTTAAAACCTGTGCTTTTTCGATACAACTTTCTAATTTTGCCACTACTATTTTTCCTATCTCACCTTGTTTGCTTGAAGTTTTATACACATGTTCAACGACCCTGGTAGTTGATTCTTCTAGTTGCAAAATACTGTCTGCTAGAAATACATAGTTACACCAAAGAAAATGTTAGTCGTAGTAATATTTTCTTTGGTTACACTTAATATACATTAACTGTTGTTTCGCTTTAACATTTAAAATATATCCATAGACAGTTGGATGCACTAGGAATCATCAGACATTTGTGAAATTAAGTTTTTCAATTTTTTGCATAAAATATTGCCTACGAATCAAGGTCACACATCAAGTCATCAATCTGGTCATGACAGGCTCAGATGGTACTCTGGGCAAATTCGCCTTGTAAATCTGCACTCTTGAAGGAACCTTTACGAATAGTTTTTTCCACATTTGCTATTAGGTCATTGCCCAAAGAGAAGAAAATTCTAATAATTTCCACAACTCTAGTTAATCCGTGGACTAGGCAAGTTACGTGAATTAAATTTTCAAAAAATATTTTTTAATTCTGTCCTGCCTTTACCATATAGAGCGCAGTATCGGACAACAGTAAAATAATTTTATCCTTAGGAAGTGAATTCGGCAAAAAGAAATGTGTTAATGTTCCTTGAATAAAACGGGCAATTGCGAAGTTGTTTGATTTTTCAAGTCTTTTTATAGCTATAAAGTAAGATTTTCGAGGTTCTTGTTCTGTGACTTTTTCGATCATTAAATTAACTATGTAACGAAAACACGAATCAATTATTATTTTGTAGACGACAATATAGATATAGTTCCATCAAATTTCGCTTTTTATTTCATCTAGTATAGTGTCAACAACCTCCAACGACATTTTTTCTAAATGTTGATTCATTCTTAATATTTTTGCAGAAAGCCTTTTTTTGCGAGTTGGGCAGCTTATTTAAAGGAATATTTGCAGCCAAAATTATTTTACACAGATCTTCTTTAAATTCTGACTGACCATGATTTTCGATTTCAAGTCTCAAAATACTGCTCCAACATTGACTGAATGGGGCTGGACATCACCTTGTTAACTCTAGCAATGTGAGACGGCATCTTAATGTGTTGGTCTAATTAGAATTTCTTCGAGCACGAAACAACTTTTGGGAAAGGCTTGCAAAAGCCATGATTGCCGTCCAAAAGAGGTTCTGGGTAAGGTTTTATCCACGAGGTAAATCGTATTTTCGACATGATCACCACTTTCGTTTTCACTTTCATTTTGTTTGGGCGTACAGTACCTATTATCTGCGGCTACGATAAGCGACAACTTCAATAATACAAGTAAACTGTAATTAATTAAAAAAAAATCATATAGAAGGTATAAGGTGTAGGTAAATAAATTCTAGTTAAAACATCTGGCAAAAAAAACGCAGAGGCTAATGCAATTTCTCAATAGAAGAATTGTTTATTACTATATGTACCTTATTACTTTATAAGCCTATTTATTGCCCTCTTAGGGACATCCCAAACTTAATCGAGTACATATGTCCAGGCGGGCCGGCGGGGGTAAGAAAGTAACATGGAAATCACAAAACATGCTTGAATGTGAAATAGTTCTTAAAATATGCATTTCTCCACCAAAGCAATTGATATCTGTTTTCAAAATTTATTAAAACATTTGTTTTTTTTTAGTTTGACGTTTTATTCAATACTCGGGTAAAAGTACCCAAAATATTTCTTTAAGCTCCATATTTTCAAAAAATATTTGTGGTGTGTCTGACCACAGAATGTTTCTCATGTTAGCAAAATTAACAGCATCTTATGAAGGTTAATAGTGCTTTTGAAATGAACCAAACTGTTAAACAACAGTCTTTATATGGCTCGCAAAACAAGGCCGTCTGATAATATTAGGTAGCTATTGGATTTTGGAGTGAAAGCTTACTGTTATTGTCTAAAAACCAAAATAGCAGTTATAGTTTTTTTTTTTATTTTTTAATAAAATGAATATTGGGTCTAAGGGTTTTAAATTTTTTGCAAAAATTTACGCCTTATTAAGGCCAATAATATAAGAATTAGAAAAAGGCTCTAAATGTAGAAAAACTCCTCCTTTTTATTAATGTGTAATTTAAATTTAAATAATTTGAATACACCCACTGTATGAAAAAATGTATGTTACAGCTTTTTGAAGAAAAACAGCAAAAGATTTTTACCAAAATTTTGTTTAAAACATTTGTGCATAGGTATAAAATCCTACACCTAACACCTTTTTCTAATCACTTTTTCAAAACAATTAACATAAATGGCATTTTCGTCACGTAAAAAATTTAATATAAATTTGATGCAGGTATACCAAATAATAGCTGTCAATTTTTTTTTTACAATGTTTAGTTTTTAAGTAAGCAGGATACTGATTGCCATAGTTATATTTCTCATAAATCGTTTAATAGAAAAAGTCCCATTTGGTGCATAGTTTCTGGTAAGTGCTGTATTTATAGCATTATTGGCGGTAGGTTCAAGTGCTCATTTGCAATCATAGGGAATCCGTAACTGATCAATAGTTTGTTTGTTTCTGTGGTAAAATAGTATATTATTTTATATGGAGGAAAAGTAATACTTTTCATGGCGCGCTCGTGTTTGACAGCCGAACGGAGTGAGGCTGGTAATAGAGAGCAAGCCATGAAAAGTAATTTTTCCTCCAAATAAAATATGCTGTTTTTTCTTCAAATGTCGACAAATTAATGCAAAAAGTCTCTTTTTAATAGTAATAATAATAATTATTAAAGACAAGTGAGTTCGCAAGGCGGCTTAGATCGGCGCGGTGTCGGTGAACCTGAGCCTAGGTTGTTGCTATAGTAATGTAACATAAAGCTGTCAGTGGACACTGTCAACAATAAGTATATTTTTAAAATTGCGTCTTCGATTGCATTTTAATTCCGTATTGATAAGCAGTTATTGAGTAAGTTCGATTAAATAATAACCAATTTGTTCCTAAATTAGTGATTTTTACAAATGCAGTCACAAATTGAGTGATAAATACAAATTTTAGTTTAATAACTCTTGAGTTGTTGACGCTTATTTTGTTGTTTGTTTGTATTGTATCTATGTTGCTATGACAACACTTTTACCTCCGCCGGCGGAAAAGTGAAAAGTAAAGCTCCGGCGGAGGAAAAACGAAACTTCACTGCCGCCTACACAGTCGAGTAATGACGGATTTACTGACGTTTGAAGAAAATAATTATATTTTTAAAATTGCGTCTTCGATTGCGTTTTAGTTCCGTATTGATAAGCAGTTATTGAGTAAGTTCGAATAAATAATAACCAATTAGTTCCTAAATTAGTGATTTTTAGAAATGCAGTCACACCTTGAGTGATCAATACAAATTTTAGATTAATAACTCTTGAGTTGTTGACGCTTATTTTGACGTTTGTTTGCATTGTATCTATGTTGCTATGATAACACTTTTACCTCCGCCGGCGGAAAAGTGAAAAGTAAAGCTCCGGCGGAGGAAAAACGAAACTTCACTGCCGCCTACACAGTCGAGTAATGATGGATTTACTGACGTTTGAAGAAAAAATATTTATCATTACTAATCCAATAAAAAAGGCACATTTATATTACGAATGCCCGATAAAAAGTGTGGCCCTCTTCATTAGATATCAATAAGTAACCTGGATATCGCCACCTTGAAGCCTGCTTGTGACATCTGTAACTTCCTATCGCTTTATTGTCCTGTCTATCGCACTACGAATAATATTTAACCTGGAGGATATTCTATGGCACGACAGCACATAAAGCTATAATTCTGGTCACTTTACAAATAGGAAATCTCATTTCTTGGCATCTTGTTAACTCAAATTGTCTAACGTTATCTTCCTGGTTGCTACATTGAAATGCCGATTCATGCTAAACAATGAACACAGAAAGTTCTGTCCAGTTTATAAGAAATAACAAGGTTTGAAATTGGTCTATAGTCGCATTGTTGAAATTTTGGCTTATTAATTAAATGTTTAACTAAGTATAATTATTTCATGAAAGTCAAATAACTCTTCTGAAAGCCATTTTTAACTATTATTAGTTAAATTAACAGTACATGTTTTATTCTTTTTGTGGTTATTTAAGCCAAATCGAAAATGATTTTCTTCAGCTTAGATGTAAAATATTTCGTATGAGGATATGTAATAAAGTAATTCTTAATTTAAAAGTTCCTTAAGTACTTTTTATATAAAATATTAAGTATTTTCTGGGTCGGAACGTTTCATTTTGATATACAAAGCGACGACTTTATCAGAAAATTCAAATTAAAACTCGAAAGCGAGCAAGCACCTAGTATCTCAGTTGGCGTTCTCGCCCCATATTCGAGAAGATATAATAAAGCCCGAACCCC
Source organism: Pissodes strobi (assembly GCA_016904865.1). Taxonomy (NCBI): domain Eukaryota; kingdom Metazoa; phylum Arthropoda; class Insecta; order Coleoptera; family Curculionidae; genus Pissodes; species Pissodes strobi. The sequence goes on along the minus strand of MU185279.1, from coordinate 82,897 downwards.
CAGAAATTTAATAACTGTAACAACTTTAATTTATCTTGTCTCGTGTCTCGTGCTGGAGAGTTATATAGAAAGAAAAGCAATTTCTATGACGTACTGCTGACTCAAAGACCTATTCAGCTGGTGCTTTTGCTCGAAAAATAGAGGTATGTGATTTAACGACAGCGGCTGACCTGGATATAGACAGATGTAATTAGTTTTTGCGAACAATAAAGCAGTGTTGCAATAAAAGATGATTTAAGATTATCAGTATTTGCCTACGTTAATTCACTTAATTGAAATAAATGCATGCATTTTTCGATACCTTTGCTTTATAACACTGCCTTTGGAAAGGAGTTTCATCGTTCATTTTACCAGATAACCTGTGTGCATATGTAGGATATATAATATAAGGATATGGTAACTAGTTGGCGTATAGAAAATTATTCAACCCTGAAAAAGAAAATTCATTAAAAGAATTTTAAGACTGGAGACGCGTCTAGATTACCGCCACATATTTAGTTCCATAATTTATTGCCAAAGTAGCTTGGTTTTGGTTAGACTTAGTTTTGGTTTACCTTGGGATAATTAAAAAAATAGTTTTTTTCTTCAAACGTCAGTAAATCCGTCATTACTGGACTGTGTAGGCGGCCGTGAAGTTTCGTTTTTCCTCCGCCGGAGCTTTACTTTTCACTTTTCCGCCGGCGGAGGTAAAAGTGTTGTCATAGCAACATAGATACAATACAAACAGACAACAAAATAAGCGTCAACAACTCAAGATTTATTAAACTACAATTTGTATTTATCACTCAATTTGTGACTGCATTTCTAAAAATCACTAATTTAGGAACAAATTGGTTATTATTTAATCGAACTTACTCAATAACTGCTTATCAATATGGAATTAAAACGCAATCGGAGACACCATCTTAAAAAAAAAAATAATTATTGTTGACAGTGTCCACTGACAGCTTTATGTTACATTATATTCACAGACACCGGTCTAAGCAAGGCCACCTACGACCGTGGTCTAAGCCGCCTTGCGAACCCATTTATCTTTAATAATAATTAGATATTATTACTATTAAAAAGAGATGTTTTTGCATTAATTTGTCGACATTTGAAGAAAAAACAGCATATTTTATTTGGAGAAAAAGTTACTTTTCATGGCTTGCTCTCTATTACCAGCCTCACTCCGTTCGGCTGTTAAACACGAGCGCGCCATGAAAAGTATCACTTTTCCTCCATATAAAATAATATACTATTATACAATAAGTGCAAAAGTACATTTTGCACGAAACGCGAAAATTGTCAAACGAGACGGCAAGTCGTGTTTGACAACACGTAATGCACGTATTGCACAGTAGTATATTATTTTATATGGAGGAAAAGTAACTTTTCCTTTAAATAAAATATGCTGTTTTTTCTTCAAATGTCGACAAATTAATGCAAAAACGTCTCTTTTTAATAGTAATAATAATTATTATTAAAGATAAGTGGGTTCGCAAGGCGGCTTAGACCGGTGCGGTGTCAGTGAATAGGCTGTTGTTGCTATAGTAATGTCACATAAAGCTGTCAGTGGACACCGTCAACAATAATTATTTTTTCAAAATTGCGTCTTCGATTGCGTTTTAATTCCGTATTGATAAGCAGTTATTGAGTAAGTTCGATTAAATAATAACCAATTTGTTCCTAAATTAGTGATTTTTAGAAATGCAGTCACAAATTGAGTGATAAATACATATTTTAGTTTAATAACTCTTGAGTTGTTGACGCTTATTTGATGTTTGTTTGTATTGTATCTATGTTGATATGACAACACTTTTACCTCCGCCGGCGGAAAAGTGAAAGGTAAAGCTCCGGCGGAGGAAAAACGAAACTTCACTGCCGCCTACACAGTCGAGTAATGATGGATTTACTGACGTTTGAAGAAATAGTATATTATTTTATATGGAGGAAAAGTGATACTTTTCATGGCGCGCTCGTGTTTAACAGCCGAACGGAGTGAGGCTGGTAATAGAGAGCAAGCCATGAAAAGTAACTTTTCCTCCAAATAAAATATGCTGTTTTTTCTTCAAATGTCGACAAATTAATGCAAAAACATCTCTTTTTAATAGTAATAATATCTAATTATTATTAAAGATAAATGGGTTCGCAAGGCGGCTTAGACCACGGTCGTAGGTGGCCTTGCTTGGACCGGTGTCGGTGAATATAATGTAACATAAAGCTGTCAGTGGACACTGTCAACAATAATTATTTTTTTAAGATTGCGTCTACGATTGCGTTTTAATTCCGTATTTATAAGCAGTTATTGAGTAAGTTCGATTAAATAATAACCAATTTGTTCCTAAATTAGTGATTTTTAGAAATGCAGTCACAAATTGAGTGATAAATACAAATTTTAGTTTAATAACTCTTGAGTTGTTGACGCTTATTTGATGTTTGTTTGTATTGTATCTATGTTGATATGACAACACTTTTACCTCCGCCGGCGGAAAAGTGAAAAGTAAAGCTCCGGCGGAGGAAAAACGAAACTTCACTGCCGCCTACACAGTCGAGTAATGATGGATTTACTGACGTTTGAAGAAAAAATATTTTTCATACTGTGGTTTTATTTAAAGATCAGAGGATGGGTAAAAAAATTGTCAGTTCCATCTACCTGCAGATATTTTTATTGTTATCGATATTGCTGTGTCTATGGTATTGTTACACTGGTTACACTGTAATATATTGATGGCAACTTTTGACGCTTGCGGATTTCCACCGCGTTTCTAATAAATAAATATAACAAGTCTCAAATTTTATTGCAATCTTGCTGTTTTAAAATCAAGCATAAATGCAAAATACAAGCGATTCTGAAGAAGTTCCAGATGATGTTAGGGCAGAAGCTGAAGGGGCGGTATCAAGACTGATACCAATGAAGTCGAAACTGATAGACGAAGCGGCTTATGAAAGGTTTAAGGCAAAGTCAATCATAAATATATCAAAACTATCCTTTCGGCATATTTTTCATCCAAATCAAAAGAAGTGAATTCGCCAACTTTATGGTCCGAGATTACTATGGTAAAATTGATGCCGTCTTTGCAAGAAAATATAGATGTTAAGACTTATTGGAAGTTAATGGCATTTTTAAAGCGACATCCAGTGGGATATCGACCAAAAAAGTCAAAAGTTTTTCCAAGGAAGGCATACGCAAATTTTTGAATGAAGCTCCGGAGAGAAAACATTTAATGATGAAGGTTTTCGCAATATTTAGAATGGCAGGTGCTTATAGAACGGATGAATTAAATAAAATGACCATCGATCACATAGAAGAAAAAGATCATATTTTACTGATGAGAATTTAATTTATAAAAACCGATAAACCAAGATCGTTTATTATGACCAAGGGATTAGAGAGTTACCGAAAATACGTCAAATTTCGTAGCCCACAAACCCTCACAAGATAATTTTTGTGTTTTACCAATCCATAAGTGTTCTGTCCAACCTGTAGGAGTAAATACTTTTGCCAAAATCCCTTCGGAAATCGCAAATATTTCCATTTGCCGGAGCAGCAGCTCTATACTGGTCACGCGTTTAGGCGTTCCTCTGGTACTTTATTGGCAGATGAAGGAGGAGACATTTGAAGCCTAAAGTCACGGAGGTTGGAAATCATCTACAATTGTAGAAGGATATGTTGATGAAACCCTTTGCAGTAAAGAAAAGTGCAAAAATGTTATAATTCCTCACCAAGGACAGAACAGCAAGACGGCCGGGCCTTCAATTTCTACAATGCCAGACCACTTTGTGGGTAGGGCAATGGATGTATCTTTAAGTGAGGCCGCATCATCCTTTTTTGGTGGATCAACTATAGCAATCGGCAAATTACCGATAAATCTATTCCAAATCAAGTGCTGTCTTCTCTTCCACTTAATGATAATTTAAGAAATTGTCCAAACTGTAATGAACATTTTAACGATACATTTTGTTGATATGTAAACAAATAACTAGTTGTAAGTGTTGCCTATTTATTTAAATTGCTTGTTTACCATAGTACAAATACGACGTGCAAAAACGAGTGCCAAAAAGACTTTTTTTGCACTAGTGCAAAGAAGTGTCACTTTTTGAACGAAAAATCATTTAAAAATAGTTACTTTTTTGAACAATTATTATATAAAAAGTTTGTGTTACAAATGGACGGACAAACGACTAAACCGCCATTGCTATGTAAAGAGGCCCCGCATATATCTTATGGGTAATGGCTTTCTGGCAAACTTTCCGAATTTATGAAATTTTGCAGTTGTTGACGTTCTAACCAAAAACTAAAATGAACCTATCCGCTAGTTTCGGGGTCCAAATTTGATATTTTGGTAAGTTTTAATTTATTTTGCTTTTCGTTTTTAACAACTTTAGTTTTTTTTTCTTTTTTTTTTTTATGGCCAGGGGCGGGATAATGCGGGCCAAATGCTGGGAGCACCTGCCCTGAAAGTATCTGTAAAACAGGGACATCTGGGCCACATGTCTGCGGTGTTCCAGACTATCCAGATTCCGCGTCATCTCCGGGTCGCCGACGAGACGCACAGCTCTCTTCTGAATGGAATCCAGTAGCTTTAGGGTATGCCTTGGTGTGGCACCCCAGATATGTGAGCAATATTCTAAGCACGGTCTTATTTGCGCTTTATAAAGCAAGAGCAACTGCTGCGGTGTATAGAGGTTTTTGTTGCGAAATAGCGCACCAAGCTTCTAGGAGGCTGATTTTGCGATGTTAGCAACATGGTCATGCCTTGACATATTGCTGTTGACCGAGACACCCAGTAGTCCGATTGACGAGGATGAAGGAATGGTCGATCCTGCCATAATGATGTCAGGGCCCGCTGTATTGGCCCTCTTGGTAAACGTTGCTGATTGGGTCTTTGTTGCGTTGAACTGGACCAAATTTCGGTCGCCCCAAGTTTGAACTTAATCCAGATCTTGATTAATTGCTGTAATCTGCTGTGATGAGTTTCAGTCGCTTGTAAGGGTTTTTCTAATCTAAAGTGGCAGACAAGGGTACTGTCATGTGCAAAACTGTAAACAGGATTATTCGTTTCGATCAGCAGGTCATTAATATAGATGAGGAACAGAGTTGGTGAAAGTATTGCGCCCTGAGGCACGCCAGCGTTGATGGTGAATGTGTCCGAGATGTGTCCGTCGACTGCAACGTGTAGGGACCGGTTGTTACGGAAACTGGCCAGCCAACTGCAGAGAGATGCTGGCAGTCCGAAGGACGGCAGTTTATTCAGCAATCCGTCGTGCCAAACTCTGTCGAATGCCTTTGAAATATCCAACGTAGACTCTCCGTAGTTTTCAATTGCCCTACTCCATATATGAGTGACATAGGCCAATATATCTCCTGTCGATCTTTCTTTGCGAAAGCCGTATTGATTATCGCTGATTATTCCGTTGTTCTCGAGATACTTGAGTAGTTGTTGGTTGACTTCACGTTCCATGACTTTGGAGATTATTGGAAGCAAGGCAATTGAGCGATAGTTTGAGGGCGTGGTTTTCTTGCCTTTTTTGGAACAGGTTGCACTCGAGCGACTTTCCAAGAGGATGGGTAAATCCCTTTTCCGTAAGAAGGAGAAAAAAGCCTGGAAAAAAAACGCGTGTTAGTTCATTGGCGCAGTTCTTTAGCACGATGGCAGGTATTCCGTCCGGTCCTGATGTCTTTTGCGTATCTAGTTCTTTAAGGATTTTACGAATATCACGGTGATGAAACTTGACTTCTGCCATGGTTGTGTTGATGTTCGACATGGTGGGGAGAGTCTTGCCTTGGGGGACGTCTAAGGTAGAGTTCGATGAAAACATTTTAGCGAGCATGTTTGCTTTTTTCTTGGCTGTAGTCGCCGTGATGCCACGTTCGTGCGTCAAATGTGGGAGAGACGTTTTTGTAAAGTTGTTACTTATAGCCTTTGCTACCGATCAGAAATTCCTGGAACCACTGGGACATTGCAAAAGTTTATTTCTGATCCTTTGATTGTGTTTTTCCTTAGTTTTGTCGATCACAAGTTTGTATTCGTTTCTCGCTTCGACAAAATAATTGCGATTTTCGGCGGTCTGATTTTACTGCCAGTACTTGTAGGCTTACTGTTTCCTACCTACAGCTCTTTCGCATCTTCTGTCGAACCAGGGCTTTCCTTTTTATGGTAACTTAATGGAATTTGGGATGTATGCTTCCATTCCTGAGGATATTACTTGCGTAATCTCTTCGCAGCAGACTCACGGGTCGTACGTGCGAAAGCAGATATCGAGCCAAGGAAAATCTAGGTAGAACTCCCTTAGATCGTCTCAGTTTGCTGAATTGTAATGACAGATTTTGCGAGGCAATGGTGGATTCTTCTGTATGAGTGGCAATTCATAAACCGTTGTAGTAAGTTTGTGGTCAGAAGCACCTAATGGTGGACCAACTGTAATTGTGTACTGGTCAGGATTGGTGGTTAGAAAAAGATCCAGGAGGGCGGCGAATCCGCCCCTCTCTGAAATTCGAGTTGGTTCATATACAAATTGAGTAAGCCCGCAGCTGACGACAAATGCTAGCCTCTCTACTTTCGTTGTCGGTTTTGTTGCGATGTTTGAGCCAGTTTGTGTTGTGGGCATTGAAGTCTTCCAGAACGATTATTTCTGAACTGGAGTGATCGACCTGTATTGAGTCAAAAGTGGTAGTTAGTGTTGAGAAAAAGCTCGACGGGCGATAGAGACAACATATAAACTTGGTTAAACCCTTGGCGGTGAACTTGAGCCACATGACGTCAAAGTTGTTCGGTACGAGTGTCTCCTCGCGGTGACATGAAAGGTCGCTTCGGACAAAAAGACATATTCCGAAGTTATGTCTAAATCGGATATGTAAGTCGTAACCAGGATAGGGGTAGTTCACTGTTGTTGTTGTAGAACATACTTGTGTTTCTGTAAGGGCTAGTATGTGTGGTCTATTTGCTTGTAGATGTTGGTGTACCGAATTTATGTTTGTATTTAGGCCTCTTATGTTGCAGAAATCTATTCTAAATTGGTTCGGTATCTTCGATGTGTGTGAAATGCGGAATGGATGGCTCCCAGGGCCACCCAGCGCTTGGAGATCCGAATGGCCGGGGAGTTTACTTGCGGAATATTTTGATCTTGGAAGCACCATCATGTCCATATATTCCTACTTTGGAACCCGGGATCACCAGCGCGGAAGCGGAACGTGATTTGGGAAAACCACTTAGCGCCTCACAGTTTTGGTCGGGTGGTCTTTCACCAGACGATGCGAGTAGGCGTATGCATCTACCACCTAGGAATTGGTTGGTTGTTCTTTATAACTTTGTTAATAAGTAACCAACATTATAGAATGAGAACCAGTTAAATGATTTTTAGCAAAGCAATGGGTATAAAGTTAAGCCGATGTTATGATATGAGAAATGAGAAAACAACAAAAATCTTTTCTATACATGACCATAACTAAAATAACTTTAAGATCGTATAAAGAGAACTTCATGCGTTATACATATTCATTGAAAGGGCGTATAAAAATTCATGTATACCAATTGTTTAAAAGTATTCTAACAATAATGAGCTTTAAAAAGATAGGAGGTTTATTGGACGGTATTTAAGAAAACGCGGGGAATAAAACAAAGATACATACAGTCCGTTTCATGGTTCTAGAGCTATGACGTCTGGAGAGGCAGAGGGGAGAATTGCGCATAACAACTTCGCTAACGCTTGATATCATAGGCGGGTAGTGGTTATTTTTATATATACGATTAAAAATTATTTTCTATGCTTGTGAATTGCGTTTGATTTTGCGTTTATATTTTTCATAAAAAAGCTTGAATTTTATAAATTTCGAAATTTGCCCACTATGGGGGTGGTTCAGTGTGGTTTAATGTTGGTGAAAAAAATATAATTTTTAAAAAGCTTCTTAACGCAATAAATTTTATTTATAAAATTTGGTTACCTAAATAAATATCTAATGGTACATGTTTAATTGTACGAATTGGACTTTAATTTCACCAGTGGCGTCGGCAAGAAATTTAACCCTACATTTTTTATTGTATTATTAAAATCTCTTTTTTATAGCATATGTGTTGACCATATATTTAAACATGTTTTGAGATTGAAAAAATTAAATTCTAAGGAATTAATTTTTTAAAAATTATTAATTAAAATATAATGAACCTTTAAATTATAAGGAAACTGTGAGGGATGTTCTGGGTGATAATAAATATAACGTGATATTTCTTAAAATTGAGTATATGGCACTGCTTGGATGGCCAATAAAGCATTTTTAATGTGGTAAGGTGTGTAGGAAAATGCTTTTCTACCACCTAATCTATTAAAAATGTCGGATTGAAAAAAAAAGAACTAAAAATAGGTGAATTAATTTAGTAAACAATAATGGCATCCACGAACCTAAATGACGACACGAAAATGAGAATGGTAAAGCCTAATTCGATCTGAGCCTTTGTTGCAGAGATACGGGCGAAAAACGATTTTCCCCCAAAAATCCCCCCTTAAATTAGAGCCACCTCACCCGTACCACAAAAATTTCGACCCCGTACCTCTTACCGTTCTCCAGAAATTAATTATTTAAGTTTTCCTTCTGCCCCCTTTCCCTGGTCAAACGGGGGGGGGGGGGGGGGGGGGGGGGGGGGGG